>JAABKM020000015.1:2459900-2471614 GCA_016277805.2 Papilio aristodemus | reverse complement strand
ATTTGTACGAGTTCTGAGTTGTGTGAAATGTCATCATAACAACTTGTTTCAAAAGAATATTGTTTCAGTCAAAGGGGATTCCTACCAGGTTTTACGCGTTTGATTGTTTTAAAAATATCAATCCTTTTCTTTATGTCATATTAAAAATTAATACGTATTTTAAAAACCCTAATGGAGTAACAGCGTCAATACATTAGTCACAGTTTTCTATCGACGTTGGAATATTGAATGACCATCAAAAGGTGGCGTATATAATTTTTCTAATTGAGTAATATTTATTATGTGAGTTTTCTTCGTTTTCACGGATGAAATACCTTTTATAAAATGTTAATATTAAAACAGTGTCTACATATAAATTTGATTCAAATTGTAGCCGTTTCCGAAGTAGCTGAAATATACGAGAATTGCTCGCTTTATATGTTACAGTTTTAATGATTTAAGTTTCAACTTAATTAATTGTTAACAATTGTTACTTAAGTGTAAATTGAAGTTATTACATGCATTGAACTTAATTGTTAACCAACCCGAAACGTTTCCTCGATCATTATTACTAACAATTTGAGCGTGCAAACTTTGCAAAAGGCCTAACTAGAGAACTTGTTAAACAAAGCCGTTGTTCCATCAAAGCCCCTTTAAAATGTTAAAGCTCTGTACCTACAGCGGGCTCAAAGTAAACTGTGTTCAAAGCGATCTCGTATTGGGCGTGGAACTTGCAGAAATCATTTTTAGGTTAAAAATTAAATAATTGTTCAATGAACTTATGATTTTTAATTGAAATATTCTCTATTATGTGGTTGCACCTATACCTCTAGGGAACAGAGGCGTAAAGTATTTTTTTATCGTTACCATAATGATTTAGACAATATATGCAACACGCAATCTGAAGTTTCAGTAATTGTCTTTATTATTTTTGTTAACTATTTTACAGTGGTCCAAAGATAGCGTTTATATAAAATTACGTTTATGAATTTTATCTTTATAGATAAAATTTAGTGTATTTGTTTTTACGTGACAAATAATCGTGAATTGCTTGTCGTAAAAATCTTAGCAACGTTATTGCATTCGTGGAAAAGGATAAAAAAAAATCGTTGAACAAGAAGGAAGTAAAAAGTCGTTTGATGTGCGCTGGCTTTAGAGTTTTGTTTTCTTTCTGGATAAGCGTCGGCAGTCCCACAAATTAAAACAAAACACGGTCGGAATGTTTTCTGCTTGAGACACGCTTTGGGTGTTTTTTTTGAGCTGACTTAAAAAACTAAAGTAATTATTAGAATAGATGTTTTTATAACACTTAATAGTTTAAAACAATAAAAGGAAATGGTAAAATACTATAAACCCAGAGGTTTGTAATACACACCTATTATATACACATTAAAGTCACACTGTTAAGACTCAATATATCCTATATTAATATAATTAACAAAATATGTCACTATCATGGCACATTTTTGACAGTCATAACATGTCTTTACTATAAAATGTCATTGGTATGTAGTCTCTATTTGACAGATGATGTGTTCGGACTCTACATTTCCCCAGAATATATCTTTGATGCGAAATTAAAATCTGAATGAGCATTTATTGCAACGTCAGGTTTTCATATTCTCATATTCGCGAGTCGAGATTTATTGCTGTTTTATTTCCGCATAGCAAGGAATTTTTGATATGACGGTATTATGTATACCGCTAGTTATATGTTTCGGTTATCTCGGAAACGGTTTCTCTGTAATCTGAAACGTGAGATGAAATTTTGTGTTTAGTTATTTCATTTTTATTTCCAAATGTATCTTTGTAGGTTCATCTCTATTGTTATCTATGGATTACATTAGTGCAGAGTTAGTTCTAAGAATATGTTACGATAAAAGAAACTTTCCCTTGTAAAATTAGAGTTTGCGTCTCTCAAGAAACAAATTATATTTCTTCACACAAAGGCAATGGCACTATAATTTATTGCTAGCTCTTTGAACATTTTGTTCTTTCCGAGTTGAAGCTTAAAAGTTTGTAAATTGCTGACATCGAATTAAAGATTACCCGTATTTAAAAACGTATTAAGAATTTGCGGTAACTTAAAAATAGAGCTTATGACTAGATAGACAATGTATTATGTCACCGTTAAATTCTGAACCTCGTTATTTTGAAACTTTCTGCAGTCGACTTTAAGTATAAAATTGAATATGTAAGAATTAATGAAGAAGGCAAAGTTTGCTAGTAAAATAATGTAATAAAAGATACCGACCTTATACCGCTGCTTGGCGTTATTAAAAAAATTATAATTAATTTATATCTCGCCTTACGGCCGATATAAAAATATCAAATTAAGACGGCAACTGTTGTAATGTTTTTTTTTTTTATATTTTTCTCATTATTTATTCAGACTTATTTTATTAATAATAATGGCTTGCCCTGGCTTCGCAAAGTTACAATGTAAATGACTAATATAGTGGCAATATGGAGTCACGATATCAGATTTTGAATCTTTGAAATTCTCGTCTTTTAGCTTCTATATTTCGCATGTATTGTATTGTATAAACCTCCTTCTTTAATCATTCAGTCTATTAGTGAAAAGACACTACAGAGCATAGGAATCGGCTTTAGAATAACGACATAGAGTAAAAAATTATAACATTGTAGATCTTTCGTTCAACAAGTGCCGAAAAAAAATACAGAAAAATAAATATGTCAAAATTATTCGACCATATTTAAAAAAAATTGAAATAAAAATACAATACCAATTACATTAAGCCTTCGTATTCAAAGTAACAAAGTTATTCCGCTCTCTACGCTCCAACCTTCTCTTGAATAGATTTAAGTGAATTAGATTGATGCTTATGGATGTCTTGAGTCAACTATTTGCGGCTTTCGAATATACCTTTCTCGCAAAATTGATTCAAAGCAAGAATTATTGAATAATAAAATAAATTAAAAGGATTACATATTACAACTACCGTAATCAATCTGCCTCGGTGGCGCAGTTGTTTTATGTTACGGACGTAAAGCTAAAGTCTCGGGTTCGAAGCTCGGGTCGTGAAAAATTATACTGGGTATTTTCAACTTAGTTACATAGACCGGAGTTTGAAATTCGTGCCCGATATAGTGATAGGCTCGCCCCTTATCTAGTATCTACCAATACGAAGCAGGGCAGATTACTAGTTTAATACATGCGAGCTTTTACTTGGTTATGTCTGTCAATCATATAAAATAAATGATCGAACACAAATTTCGTCTCGAAGACGAAATGTATTAATGTTTTAAATGTAAGTTTAAGACAAATAGTAATTGTTTATTATTGTTTGTATTATTAAACGAATAAATATTTAGTGCAAACAAAGCTTGAAAAGCTTAGAGCATTTCATTTCCTAGAGCACCTCTATAATTAAATATCTCAGCACAATGAAACCGCAGCCACGATAATTGGATTTGAGAAACCTCCACACATATTATTCTTTGTTTTATTTCCCCTGTTGCTATTCCTTCTGCAGTTTGTTCGAACGTAAATTAAAAGCATTAATAATAGAATAAAACAATAAATGATTTTGAATTAATACAACCAACGATAAGTATTAAATATTTATTAAAATGAAACAATAAAATCTAGGTTGTATATAATTAAATTTATTTCATTTATGAAAAACGAATAAAAAAAAATCCGTAACAAATAACTGTATAAAAATATTTTAAAAGAAACAAAACTAAACGTCCACCAATTGTTTCTTTTGAGATTTGACAAAAATTGCATAAGTCAATAGTCAATTTAAAAAAAAATGTTTAAATCTTAATAATATCTCGATTCATAAATATAATTATTAAAATCTGTTATTGAAAAAGAGAATAATTAAATGTATCGACATGCATAAATAAAAGAAAACAGATTTCACAACAAACACACAAACAAGCACCGCAACGGATATAGAATGTCTCTGGTTCCTCTGGCAGTTATTTACCTATTGACGACGGTGATATATTTACATGACGCGATCCATTACTCGTTTATCTCCTTACACTACAAAAAGTTTATTTTAAATCATATTTTTTCAACACGAATTTCAGTGAAATATCATCATGAGATTTCACTGAAAGCAATGTGTACCAAATAACAAGTTGTATTTAAGTTTACGTATACACAACAACTGTCGTTAATAACTGACTCGGCAGTAATGAGAAAAATAAGTTGGACTTCCTCACAGTGGATGGGGCCGTTGATTTATATTACACTCATTCCCTCATAACGAGGTTTACTTGTCCGTATCTTCGTGGTAATAAAATGTTTTTAAGCTTTTGATTAGATCTTTTAAATATGTCATATGTTTTTCCAGTTTACGAATCAAATATATCCGCCCAGTCGGCCGTTTCAGGTATCACTGGAAGGATGAGGTGGATAAGGACCTGCTGGTGCTTCAAGTCCGAGACTGACTGTTACGAAAACAAATGTAGCGAAAAAACAAATCTTGAGTATAAAGTAAAATAAAATGAACTTAAACGTTACATTAATCGAAAGTATGGGTATATTCGCAGATGCGAGTTGAGAGCTTAATTTAGTTTAAACTGTAGATGTCTCTTGAAGACGTCCTTTTTTTTTGTAGCCAGTCGAAAAGTTCACAATTAACATCGCTAACAGGAAGAGAATATAAGAGAAAGTTTGTCTGCACTAAAATGTTTATGTCTAATATAAAAGCTAAAACTTAAGCGGAGTTTCAGCGTGTATTGCGCATTTGGCCTAAAGCTCGGCCATTTGTTCAGATAAGCTCGTATTAGGAGGTGACCGTTCACCGAATACGATCTAATTCAAGTTTATTTTAGTTGTAACCTAAGTTATATTTACTAGTTAAGTTTGTACACTATCTCTTATCACGGTATTTATGTCGCTTTATAGGTAGAATTTTATTATTATATGCATAAATGATACTAAATGCATTTATTATAAATTGTCTGTTAATTATAAACTAACCGAATCATTCACAATTCGACGCGTCATTTCTCAACCGTTTATAAATTGTCGAAGTGAAATCGTCGAATTGTTAACTGATTTTTTGTTTGTGTTATTTCGCTAAAGTTTGAGATAGTTATAGACTTAGGTTCGCTATGTTAGGTAATCATGTTCTTGTCTAAGTAAATGTATAAAAAGGATAGGTAGTGTTGTAAGATATTGCATGAAGTTGGTTTCCGAAAATATTTTGGTATTTATAAAATTTAGTGTAAAGGATGAGGTGTACCTTTTGATTACATTATTAAGGCTTTCACTTAAAACAGTGTATACTTATGTATGAAATTCCAAAAGCCTATACTTGTAAGTTTTGACTACAAAATATCTTCAGTGAGATTTTCAGAACCTTCAGAAATTATTACAATCTTCTTGGGATTAATTAGGATAGATCGTAAACTTTCAGTAAAATAAACAGTATGTGTTGTACAAGATCGACTTTTAAAATATATTTATAATTAATATATAAGTAGTAAGAGGAACGTGACAAAATAAGGCATGAAATAAGATTGAGCACAAAACAATTGTGGTTTAATCCGTCAATGTCTGCAGAAGTGACAAGTACAACTTCGTCGAACATAGAAAGTTACTTCGTACATTCTGAAAGGAACAACAGAATTCTTATTATTAATTACCGGCCTACGCCTAGAAGACGATTTGTTGGATATATAGCGAGAGAGAGAGAGCCCCTCTCTTTCTCCCTGTACATCCAACATCGAGAGGGAAAATGGAAATTCATCATTCGATTATAATAATAATGTGGTTTATTGCTATACATGACTAATGTTTTATACTAAATGTATTACAAATTCCTTGTGATGAGTCGAATTGTGTATTACCATCACGTCCCAAGGGCCTTTTAGAGATAATCAATTTACTCTCTTGGCCGAAAGAAAATTACTTATACCCCGTAACAAAATTTCCTTATTATATTTTGCTTTTTATCTTCAATTAAAGTAAAAGCTCTATTAAGGTTACATTTCACTTTTATCGTATGCTGCACAGATATAATTAGACTACGGTCCTTTGTTTGGTGTCAGCTATCGATACTGTAAAGATATAACTGTCTCGTGGCGCAATTACGGTACGGTTGAAAAGTTGGGCTCTTGGGTTCAAATCTCAGGTCGGCCAAGTGATATTTATTTCGTCGGCCCATAATGTGATGGGGGCGAGATTAGGGCCATATTGGGCACAAATTCCAAACTCCGGGTTAATATTGCATTGAAAAAACCCAATATCGTATTTTATTTCTCATACTTAATTAAATATTCTGTCAAACTTATTAGCATAAGGACTTAGGACTAGTATATATATTATAATATTGTCACGGTCTTTCGTAATATTGTAAAGGGGACTTTTTAAAAAGTGCGATAGAACGTAATTGAGTTGTCGTAGCGACGACTACCAACTTTATGGTTCAACAGTTCTCCCTTGCGCGCACTTATCTTAACAAGATAATCGAAATACTTGCGAGTTTCTGAGATATTGCGGAATAAAATCAAGCTTGAAACATGGCCTCTATTATCTCATTTATATGATTGTAATTTTTTAAATCTTTTCTACTAAAAGAAAAAACTTATCGATTTAACGAATCATTAATTAATTGAGTTTAATTTGTTGATTAAAATAATCGATTAGAACAAACGATTATACAGTGATTCGTTTACAATTGAAAACTAGTGTAAAAAAAGGGTGCCTCTTGCTTCTTTAGAACCTGATTTGTTATATACGAGAATTTACTTTTAATCTGTTTGAAGGGCAAGTTACGATTTCAAATCTAAGCAGATTGAATATTATCTATTTTAAACAGCAGAGAAAACGGCGAAAAAATATGATAGCGACTTTTACCTTTGCAATAGGTATAAAAGATTTTTTTTTAATTTAATAAAAGTTTGAGTAAAGAAAGGTAAAAGAATACAAAAAGCCGGAGGTAGAATTACATTTGAATAGAATGAAAGTGTATTGTAGTCTTATTTGAGGTCTATCTACTGAATTATTTATTTAAGTTCCTTCCGAAGGTAACAATTTCAGTTGCGTCTTCGAACTTTGTCTCCAGCAATAATATATGTGGGAATACTTGTAGTGAGAGAATTAAGTTTTTTTTTCTACATTTCATGTATATAAATTTAATAAAAGGATTTTTTTGTTAGTAATAACGGTTAAAAGTCATTTAAAGGGCTAAATTAATGTTTGAAGTGTCTACGGGATCGAATCAGGAATAATGACGGTTTCTTTCTAGTAAGTTTGGGACTATTGCGATAACCCTACTATATTTGCTATTATATTATCGTGCACGAGTGCACTCCTAATACTTTTTTTTTAAATTAAGTCGTTTTTCATTCATACTATGTAACTAAAATAGTAAAGTAAATAATGGAAATCAAGCAACAGAATGGAAAAGTCCGAAAGGAAATTGCCCATTATCCGATTTTATTTGACAATACAAAAACGGTTGTATTGTCAAACAAAACTGTTGTATGCGAGTTAGATTATTTTGATTCGAAATAACTTTTGTTTAGTAAATATAAAAGAGGAATTAGAAAACGTATTTATTTTGGGTTACGATTAACATGGATATTAAATTTTAGATACTTGTACATGAAAAACAGAGAAAGTTAGTGTAGCAGGCCGTAAGTATTTAAGTCCCTTGTGTAATAGTGTAGCGTCAAGACCTTGTGTAATAGTGTAGCGTCAAGACCTTGTGTAATAGTGTAGCGTCAAGACTTAATATGTATGATCACTGGCTCACCACTACACAGCACCGAGCGCAGACGCACGTTTAACTCGTCTCTTGCCCGGGGCAAGATTGAATCGTTGACATCTACCCTTCTCTACTGGTGTACATGAGACAATATACGTGTTTACTGAATAGATACACTACAAATATCTTTTCTATGAGGATTATTAGTTTTGTGATACGGTTAAAAATAGTATTTTTCTTCCTAAAGATTTGGATGGTTTTTGTATAAAAAGTATAGATTCTGTAAGCTCTAATTTTTCCTGCTCGACAATAAAGAAGCTTGCTGTTTCATTTGGAAATTCGATACCAAAGTTAACGGCGACAAAGAATAATAAATGACCTTTCGTCTTTTTGTACACGTTATTAGCATTTAGAAACTTTAGCTTAGCTAATTAGTGTCAAGCCTCGACATCAAGATATCATTTTCACGTCTATTTAGAAAAGTTTCTTATGCGATTTTTTGCGACAGATTTTTAGAAATGGCTATTTGAGTTATTGATTAGACAAAAATGATGTAGAATAAGAATTCGTGTTATTTTTAAAATTACAACTTGGCAGTCAATGAATTAAGAAGCACAGTGAACATACTTAAGACCAAAGGAACTACTGATGGGTGTTCGGCCTTTAGGAAATGAGTTCTCTCTCTTTTTCTCTTTCTTTCTGCTGAAACGTCCCTAAGTCGTATTGTTTTGAAAATCAAGATGGTGTGGGTAGGACTTGGAGTTCATATAATCAGAACTAAAATCTTGATACCATAAATGAGGTTTAGGCTAAGCACTTTCTGCGCTCTGCCATCTCAAATCCAATGAATCTGTAAATGCTTTCAACAAAACGTTTAGTTTTGAACAATGTAAGATTTAACGTAACTCGATTATGTAAAACTGGAGACAATGGTTTCACTTTATTAAAACGAAATCATAGAACTAGGTACACGTCAGAAAGCGCGTGATGAGGGTAACGTTGAATACACAAAAGGTCGACGCGGGTTTCACTTAAATTGTATACCTTACATCCAACGTACCTCGCTTTAAATAAACAAGTGAGAAAATTACATCGAAGAAAGCCTAAGTGTAAATGTAATCAAGTGTTATTTCGTCAACTTTGCTCAGAGAGTGAAATTAAATTAAAAAATATATACCTCACGCCTGTACGCCACGAAGGGGTACGCAGAAGTGCAACTAATACACCAATTCCAAACTCCGGGCTGATATTGAGTTGAAAAATATCATTTTGTCTGAATCGGGATTCGAACTCGAGACACCAGTGTTGCAGCTGTACCGTTATACGACTGCGCCATCGAGGCAGTGAACATTTATTAATTATTGTGTAACTCTAGTGTTATCTTTATTAGACGTATCAAGACATAGATAATCAGTGGCTAGGTCAACATTACACAATATTCTATTAAAGATATCATGTTTCTAAGAAATAGGATCCTATGTTAAATCAATTGTTTTTAAGTGTTTTAAGTGCTAAGTAGTGACTTTTATTAAGAAATTTGTATTTTGATCTTTATTTTAAAATAATTTTTATTATCTGTGTAGCCGGCACGGTGTGGTATATTTGTTAATATTCTTTAAGAGGAATGTAACAAAAGTCGTATTAATACAATGTAACTAGATATAATACAATGCAAAACGCAGAATATTTCTACTTCACACGTGTTAAAATAACAAACATAGTATTGCTTATGATAATTATGTTTTTATATTGTATATTTTATTGCTTTAACAAGTAATTCTAACACATTTTTAATATCATATAATTGTTTTCCGTCAAGAGATATAATTATCGCGACATTATACAATATCGCGACAACGTTTATAGAATTTATTACATTACTTCTTTTGTCATTGAAAATAAATTATTTGCAACATGGTTGTATAAAAGAGAGGATTTAAAACCTCAATAGGCATAGCTTTATTATAAACGTAGGCCTATGTAGTTTGGAATGTTAAACATATCCTCAATATCGCTGTTTTAAGGTCATAGTTTATTACATGTAGACAGCACCCGGCCCGCATTAAATCCCTGTATATGGTAAGTATTCTTCCCGTTTTGTTTTTACGAAGAAATAAGGGAATTAGAAAATTCAGAAATTTTTGACTGTTTTCATTTCGTGTGTTTAATGAATATGATTTTATTAAATTCAAATTGTTCAAATCGTTTTGTTTAAAATGCGATTTTACTTATTTTTGTGAAGTTTATTTTTTATTTTATCACTGTTATGTAATAATTAAAATAATTATCTATGTAAAATTAATGACTGAATAGTTTGGAATTTTTTATAATTTCAAAAATTCGAAAATAAATTAGAAAAGAACTGATTCCGGTTACCAGTGAAAGTTTGAACGTTTAGATTAATTTTTTTTACCATTTATTTCAGCACAAGTTGACTAGATTCAAAATAATTATAAATATTTAGAAATTTTGTAAATAATAACAGCTTTATTATGCTGCCAATATGTGAAAAACCCCGGTTTAAACAATACGCTGCAGTTTTAATCGGTAAGTATTTATGGTATTTTTTTAATTGGTGTACCCAAATGATCAAAGTGGAATAAATCTTTTAAATGTACATCTTTGTGTAAACAGAATTACGTATCTAACTACATTTTTAAATTTTACGGTTGTGTAAGCATCGCTAATTATTAAATATTTTTATTTTAACTGAACATACTCGTAAATTATAGTAAACCTTGGCGTGATTACCACGGGCATAAGTCTGGCCTGGCCGTCACCGGTGCTTGTGAAGTTGAGAAACGAAACGGAAACACCTCTGAACAGACCGATAACTGACGAAGAGGGGTCATGGATTGCTTCAATAGGAGCTTTATGTAGCACATTCAGTAAGTTGATAATGTAATTTGTAGACGCGTAGTAAAAGATGAATTCCCACTAGATGTCGCTTCTCTTAGTTCATATTCATATAGTCAAGCATTTTGAATAATTTTGCTCGACCTGGGTTCAAATCCCGGGTCGGGCTAGAGTAATATTTGTTTTTTTTTTTAACCTAACATCAGTCGGGAGTTTGGAATTTGTGTCCGATATGGCGATGGGCTCGCATCATGAGACTGAGAAACATACGGCAAAATGGACCAGTTGCACCTCTGCCGGACAAATTTTTATTAGAAATTTATATATAGAGATAGTTACCATCTCTTTGTTGGATTGGTGTCTTCAGTCTTTCTGGATAGCAACAAGTTGTAGGCGTACTTGATACTGTTATTATAATAAATGTATCTTTAGGCGGCTAATACTATCTTTCACTAATCGCCATTTAGTTTGACTAGCTCTAGACTGCATTGACTAAACTCACTCCTAACCATATTAAGTTGGATCATGGGCCGGGTCAGTTGTACAGTTGTACAAAGATGTGTTTATCAAAGAAAGAGAAAAAGGAAATCAAATAGAAGTGATTAGACTTTTCTCAGCAAAGTATCTAATTACGAAAAATTTGAATATTACATAAAAATATTAATAACGAAATTATAAATTTCTTTCAGCTCTCTGTTTTCTGGGCATGTTAATAGACCGTATTGGAAGAAAATACTGCGTGATACTTACGTGTATCCCAAAGATATTTATAAGCATTCTTTTTATATTTGCTAAAGAAGCGTGGGTGTTGATACTGGGGCGAGCGATCATAGGCATGGGGGATTTTTTCCTGTTTACTGCTGTCCCTATTTACGCCTCGGAAATTGCTGACGTAAGTATTATACTGATATTGTTTACTGTTACTATTTTTAATACGCATAATAATACTATTTACGATTAGTCCCCTCTAGCGTTGCTCTGGTAGAAAGACGAATAAATTATTTAGGTTTTTCGTGTATTTTTAACAATTGGTTGAGTTGCTCCGAAACAAATACCGGTAGAGCTCAGTTGCAACGGCTATTGCACAAACGAGCCAGCACGACTTATAACATAATAGGTTGTCAAATATCTCCCTTCCGCCTTTTTGTCTTTTGAATTTCGCGGCTATGTACAAAGCGCTAC
>JAABKM020000015.1:2285392-2296222 GCA_016277805.2 Papilio aristodemus | reverse complement strand
TTTCAGAGTCCGGATGCCTGCAATACGTGCCAGATGTGCGGAGGCTTTCGCTTGCTGCCGTGTCGTATCTGCAACGGCTCGAAGAAGAGTCTCCATCGTAACCACTTCACCGCGGAGTTTGTCGCTCTCAAGTGCATGAACTGCGATGAAGTCGGCCTCGTTAGATGCGAAGCCTGCTCTTGATTAACCTTACCATTTTTCGACTATGATTTTGGATTGAATTTCATTAAAATTGTAAAAGCTCTTATGTCTTTTATCGTTAGAGTAAGAAGAAGCGGTCGCTAAACGCTTTTCCTAAATTAAAGTACTTAATCCGTCTCTTCCAGCCAATCAGCTAAACCCGTCACACTTTCAATCAATCCACCAAACCCATTACTATTTCAACTTTAATAGTATGATATCCACTTGATTCCGGGTGGGATCATGGTCAAACGCTATCTTTCTAATTGTAAAAATAATGTGACGGTACTCTTTTATTGATTTTAAGACGGTAGTTACTGATCTTTGGTACGATTGTGATGGAAAAAAATGGAAAAACGAGAATCCATGTCAGTAGCAGTTTAGTCCCGTAAGGTAAAATGACGTGAGAGTTTTTTTTTTACTTTTATATACTATCCTAGGTATGTTACTTAAATATTCACATTATTGTCTTGGGCATTTTCATGAATTTCTATTGAATTCAACGACTCACATGAAATATTAAAAAATTAAAATTAATATATCTAGATAATTAAAGAGAATTAAGTTGGTACTAATAAAAACTAGTATGCCATAATGTAGATGCAATATATTTTATACTTTTATATTAAATATTAGCTTTTATTTATATACATTTCATAAATAGTTCTTAAAAACGCATAGGTTCTATTTTCGGACTATAATTTGTGCTATAGACATATACCTAGTATAAATTATACTTATTTTTTTTAATATACTATCCGCTCGCGGAAAGTACATAGTACACATAAATACAAAGTACGCGTGTTTTGATAATGATACCAGATGTGTCAGGTAAGGTTGTGTAATGTCTCTTACTTTTATCAACAATTCCTGCGCTGGTAACCGAAAGTATAAGATTAACTTATCGGGAAAACAGCGCGCGGATACCACTTTAAAAGTTTATGCAACCTAAGCGTTGGTCTAATGTATTTCTGCCAATTTGTCGTGGTTCAAAATTAATATATGCATGCACTTCGGTATTACATAATACAAGTAAACATTATATTATTACGGTAAAAACATATATAATGTATTCTATGTCTTTAAAGGTAATACTTATATCACACTACGGTATGAAATATAAATGTAAAATATGCATTTTATAATTGTGTTAAAAGTAATAAAAAATTGCGCTAGGATTTATTAATCGTTGGAAGACATTCCATTGAAAAGTCTTCTTTTTTTAACTCTTGAAAGTTCCATACTTCCTAGATAAGAATTGCCGAACAAAGGAGAAAAACACATATGAGTTTATTATATGTTATGTTTCTAATTGTTTTTGCCTAAGTTATATTTCACATTTATGTCCCATAAGTGGGCCCTAAGTACAGTTTATACAAATCTGATCTTAATATCTTATATCTACCCACAAAAATAACTTTAAAAACTAGATAGTAATTTGGACAGAAGTTTGTTTTTATATAAAAGTTTGATATAATTTGAAAGTAATTTAAAAAATTAAATTTAAAATCAAAATTAGTTTTGTAATTATCTTTTTTTAAAATATTTTATATAGAAATTCGTTGTCATAGTAATGTGATAGTTGTACTGTATGCATTAAAAATATAATTAGAAATTACATTAAAATATTTTTTTTTGTACTCAAATCCTATATGTTCCATTTATTTCTAGTTTTTTGGCTATAAGATTTTTTGTACATATGTTATTAAATAAAATAAATAATGCAACAAATAATTAATGACTTATTAATACAAAAAGTGCTAAAAAAATAACATTTTAGATTCTGTTTGTAGCATCGCTGAGGTCTCGATTTCAAATCCAGAGTTTGAAATTTGTACCTGATACGGCGATAGGCTCGCCCCCCATCCCATCACGGGACGGAAATCATACGGCGAAATGTGGGTTCAATAGTTGTACCTCTGCCGACCCCTTCTGGCAACACAGGCGATGGGTACACTTCTTTTTAAATATAATTAGTATTTTAAGACATTCATTCAGTTGCGTCACATCGATACAAAACAGAAAAAAACACAAAAGGAAAAGTACATGTCAAAACAGTTTCTCTATGCAAACCGTATTCAATGTAAAGCTTTGTTGTCTTAATCAAAGAAGGCAATAGACAATAGTACAGCCTTTCCTGTGTTATGGTAAAGGTTGGTGTATATTAGTGATGTGCTGTTGCCTTTTTTTCAATGTATCGATGCATCATTAGTTTTAAAATAGTGATATTTATAAAGGAAAGTTCCGTAAAAAGTAAGGATCAATTTAATCATCTTAAAAATGACATATTTGTAAATAACAGAGAAGAAACAGATATTGATAATTTGCGAATAAAAATCATTTGACACCTAAAATTTAGATAGAAATCATTCAAAATAACCAGATTAAAAAATAACGTCAGGCAAAGCCAAATTATTAAGTATTTACAAAACTGCGGCCATTAATACAGACAATATAAACTACAGATAAAAAAGAGTCAGGAAATAATTTCGACGAATGAGCATGTAATATATCCCGTCACACTTTCAATCAATCCACCAAAGCCATTACTCTTTCAACTTAATAGTATGATATCCACTTGATTCCGGGTGGGATCATGGTCAAACGCTAGTTTTCTAATTGTAAAAATAATGTGACGGTACTCTTTTCTTTTCTTTTTTCGATATGGAATGTGGCAGCCCTAGCAACTAGCGTCTGTACGGCCGGAAGTCTCGTATCCTTACCAAGCGTCTGACGGTCCGTCCGTTATTGTTTGTTGGAATTACTATGAGTTTCTGGAACAGCTATGAGAATTGTTCTCTATTATTTTAATATAATATTCTATTATTTTAATATAATTTCTGATATAATTACTAATATACTCGTGAACAACATGTTTGTAGAGATGTAATTTTTAATTTATTTCACTATGTACTTCTAGACAGGTGTGTCTAGAAACTAAACGTCGAATTGTTCGGAAATTTCGTTCAACTTACAATGTGCCTAGTTCAGTTACAAATAGTCGACTATAACAATCGGTCGGTGACATAAACATACATAAATTAAATATTTATATCAGATTAATGACATACTACAAGCAATATAAAAAATATCCGTAACTGACGATCATGTATGCGTAGAGAGGTGTGCCGGGATCGTGCCAAATAGGAATCCGTAATCTCTGCCTATCTCTCCGGGTTACGGGCGTGAGCGCATATTTATTTTATTTAAATATATACTTGATGTTACCAAGTCTAGAATAATTTCAATATTTTATCCGTAAACAGTTCTGTAGAACGATTACTAGGGACTTATTCAAAGTGAAACAACATTTGGTATGCATTAAGTACAACTCGATCTTTGTTGGATTCAATCTCTGGGGCGTAAAGTTACATTGCAATTGTCTCTTACTTTTATGTCTTAAAATGCAAATCATTGTCTTTATGGACCGAATAAAAAAAATATAAATTGAATAGCAGTTAATTTTTATAAGGTTTTTGAATTACAGAATTTTGGATATGAAACTCTAATTTGGCATTCCGCAAAATTAAATATACAAGTATATGAGGCATATTGGTTGTTGCTAAGCGATATCACAAATTCTTAGATATCGTAACGTAGAAGTTCAGGGAAATGTTCGCGTTGTTACAGCACGCACACATACAAAGATAACTAACACATAGATAAGCTTGCACCCCAGCCAGACAGTACGGCGAGCTCGACGCTAAAGAGAGATACACGATACCGCTGTGTTCGTTAGAAAGGGATAAAAAACTGGTATTGACCTTGCGCGAAATGACGTCATCCGCGACCTAGCTGCAGGCTTTCAATGTGTGTGTGAACCAGACCCTGAAAATTGTCTATGTGCGCTTCTATCGCCTTGTGTATACACTTACTATGATATTATTTGTGTGTGTTAAGAGTGTCTTTCGTATAGGATAGGATCGCATGCAACAGGCGAGTATGTCTATGTAGTGACATTGATTTCTCCCTAGCCTATGAAAGCAACAGGCATGTTGCTTTTTAAGTTTTGTGAAACATAACAAAACAAACGTGATGCATCGTTTCTTTAAGAGAACGGAATCGTTTATTTTGATATTTAATCTCTTTGATTGAACGTTAGTTGGTTACACGTAAACATTGTATCTTAAAAAGATGTTCAATAAAGAAACAAAAGGTTTGCTGATGTTGTCGTCCACATTTCCGGTATAAAGAAAACGTGTGAGTACAACACTGAAACGTTGCGTAGCTGACTTCAGACGGTAGAATCTACCTAAACACTTATCAAAGTGCGAGGACCCACTTTAGCTCCAGTCTTGTAGCCGGACACCTCTGAGGCCTAAGCCTTGAGGGATTGGTATAAATTAGAGTCTTTTATCGTGTGTACAGTACATTATTTAGAAAAATATTAGGCCACGAGTAATGTGGGATTACATCTGAAGTGGGATCTGAACGGGCAGGCGAATGGCAACAAGACAGCAAGAAGAGCACTGCGAACTGCAACGAAAGAAAAGACGGAAAAGGCCTAGATAAGTCTCCATAAGTCTACTAGAGTTTTTTTTTTAGCCCTGGAGAATTTATGTGTATGAAATTTGTTTTATTGTAAGCCGCAAAAGAGGCAGCGAGATACACATTTACTTTGTCGTAGATATATCAAGACGAAATTTAAAAGGGGTGTGTAGGGGACTAACTCGATGCCCTACATCGATACTAAATTATGCATATTTTGCATAGCTCGTAAACAACAGGAAGCAGCTGAATAGGGTGCTCGGAGAACTGTATGCTGTGAGGAATTGGGGGCCTAGGTCCAGCAGTGGAATGATGTGGGCTGTAGATGATATTAATTTATCAACAACGTTGATGGTCAAATTATAAACTAAGATGAATAGAGAAAAATACTTATAGATCTATAGTCTCGGGCCCGATTTTGTTGAAGACTAAATCTTCATCATTGGAGTTTTGAAAAAGAAATGTACCTATAATTCAAACCAGTTTATTTTGGAGAAAAAAAAAATACTGTGTCATTACACTATTCAACAGATCGAACATAAAGTACGTATATTACTGACATATTGTAATTATTTATTTTGTGTTAAAGACTATGCTTTTATCGTTTTAAAATTAGTTATTTTACTTTACATTGTACTAAGAAGCTTGACGCAAAGTTGTTAGTAAACTTTTGTTAGAGTTTTGATTAAAATGTCTACCTGAATAGAGAAACAAGAAACCGCTGTGGCGTCTCTTAATTGAATTTTAATAAAAGTGTCGCGACTATAATACTCAAAGGCGATAGTTAGCGTTGCAAATAATATATGCATATACTTTTTAGATAGAAAAATAACTAAGTGTATTCTAACTTACTCGTTCATATGTGAGCTTTCTATTGGTTATTTTTAAAAGCGGTTAAATAGTTTTTGAGTTTATTCTGAATGAGAAATCATGAAAGAAAAAAAGATGTATTGATTGTGTGGAGGATGACATGTGAAAGAGAAGAGTGACTTCTGAGATGACGCTTGATAGAAATGTATTCAAGGAGAAAACGTGATGTGCTGACCCCGCCTAGTAGGAAAAGGGCAGTTTGATGATTAAGAAATTTTGTGTCTGTCTGTTAATATAGACTAAATAGTTACCCGTGGTTCACCACGCGTTTTTATTCTTATTTTCCACGCCGTTAATTTTTCTTAAATTTTAAGTTTCATGTGAATAAAAATTGGTATCGCTGAAAGATAATAACTAATTACATCACCATGGTAACTGATATACACGATGCTTTTATGTTTTTCATGTCCCCCGGGAAAAGTTTGTTTGGCTTTCCGCTATTGTCTCTGATATGCTCACGTGTTATTGATATAAACAAATTTAAGCGACTTAAGAATTCGACAGAAGGTTTTCAAGAAGTCGATTTGAATTTTTCACTAAGAGTCCGAGAATTATTTCTTTTACTACCCTCAATGACGTTCAAACTCGTTTTATTCAAATAACAAAGTAACCCATCTTTTGAGCAGTGCCCTGATACAATTGAAATTGCAAAGAAAAACAATGAACATGTTTTACCACAGGATTATTATTTTCCCTGAAATTGTATAATATCTAGTACAAGGACGTCTTGTTATACCGCTGACTTTGGACTTGATGGGTTGTTTTGCAGATATGAAACGTATTTTAATGCGACAAAGTATATTTTCCTGCGACGTTATTGCAAAACTAAAGGAGTTTGCTCATTTAAACGTGCTAAAAACGCAGGGTTATCAACTCTTGTAACATTACAACTCACTATACATATATATTATGTCTTTCGAGTTAGAATTTATTTGAATAATAGCGATAAAAACAAATCTTTTCCTTTTTTATTACAAAACTGATCCAAGTCAACATGAAATGGAGCCTCTAATTTTTTTTGTATTATCATTGTTTACTAATGAGTTAATATTCTGATTAAGGTAGAGTTTTTCAATTGTTGTGAGATAATTCTACCGGATTAAATTAAGTGAACCGTTTTTCAGTTACCACTTTAACAGTAATCGCCAACCCTAATACAACACCGTCAGAATCGTGCAAGTATAACATGAGACGAGTGGGTCTTTTTACCAGCCCTGAGTACTCACATAATTTATTAAATATGACGTTTCACAAACTCGCTAACGTATTATAGTTGACATGTTACTTTTCAGTAAAAAATACCTTTTATAAAGGAAATTTATAACGTAATAAACAATGACGTAGAAAAGTTTGCGATGTACTATTCTATTTTTGGGTCTTTCATTGAACAGTTATCACGCATTTTTAGTCTATTTAGGGTAAACGTAGTAACTGATAGGTTCTTTTCATTAATTATGTCATTAATAAATTAATTTTATTCCAAAACATATGTATAATAACAACACGGGTGGTTACGTTTTAAAGTGCTGATTAATGTCTTCGATCGTGGGTTTAAGCTAAAGCGTATTTTTTTACGTTTTGCTTATAACATCCTTGTTTATTCCGATTAGCTAGTTAAATTAAAGAAAAATAATGATAGAATTTAGTTATTGGAGAATTTAGGATTTTGATAGTCCAAGTCCCGTTCCCCCAAAATCATCAGAATTCTTATGTATCTAATTTTAAAATGAACTAATTGATTATTATTATGCTAATTGAATTTATTTTGAGTTTTGCTTAACTATTTTGTTAAAATTGGTTTTGAATAAAACGATTGTTCAATTTATTCGTATCTGCGACGTCAATTTATTTGGTAGATGGTATAATAGAGTTCTAGTGTTACATTCAACTTGTGTTCGATCACGTATCGTATTACCTCGCTAGACAGTTTTGTCATACTGTACTTCCTTACGTAAATTGATTTCGAAGAAAATCTGGAATATAAGCAGAAAAGAAAAACAAACTTGAAAATAAATATGCGTCGTCTTATGTGTCTTACTGTTTTTTGGCGTGACCTAGAAAAAATATGTAAACAGTTTAGAATAATATAACTAAATTTGATTCGCGTAAAATAACAGATAATTTTAAATTGATAGCTATAGGGTAGCGTGGCCGAGCGGTCTAAGGCGCTGGTTTAAGGCACCAGTCTCTTCGGAGGCGTGGGTTCGAATCCCACCGCTGCCAATTATTTTTTAATCGCATAATGCTACTTTTTGTATAAACTCTAGTATACGAAATATAACATCAAATAAATTATGAATTAAAACAATATTCTTATTAAATTATTTCGTTTTTATTACATAACTGATAAAAATAAAACACGCACCGAATATATCGCGTAATAAAGTAGATATAAACAAAAGAGATAACCGCGTTGAACCGTTCATTTGGTGCCAAGTATGACAGCTGCTTACTGCTGAATTAATTTTAGATAATTTTCAATGCAAAGATTCTATACTAAAAATTGTTTTCTTCTGCATTTGTTTTTACCAATATTTAAATTTAATCGTAATCGAAGAAAAATAATACCTAAAATTAATTTATTAGTATAAATAAAGAAATAAAATAAATCGATTATGAGTCGTTTTAAACTTTTTTGAACTAAAATTTTGCTTAATTAGTTTGTTTAATGATCAATTCCGCCGTAAAAGCATAAGTCGGAAAGTGGGTACACCGTGAACAGTTAAATCCCATCCGTATCGTAAAGGCAGCCTGTTGCCATTTCAGGCTCAAACTCTAGACTACGAGCTTTAAAAACCAGTTGTTATAGAATCCTTATTTGCCCTAAATTGAATGAAAAAGGCTATAGCGTTTTAATAAACTCGATTATTTTTTTTATTTTATCTAGCAAATTTAGCACAACGCGTGGGTGTGGCTATCAAGGCGAAAAGCCCTACAAATATTGAGTTAGTATAACGGGTAACACAATAGGTTAATTGCTATGAATTCCAACTACGTGATCGTTTCCCAATTAGAATGCTTCGGTGGGTAATTTGGCCCCTCTCTCCCCTTTTATTTTTCTAACAACCTACACTGTTCCCGCTTCATTTGACGCCTAAAATAGCAACGCGACAAATTAATATTACATCCAATGAAAACTTTACGACCTTCAAATAAGATTTAAAATTGTACGTATAAGCGGTAGTAACAACTTTGTCGCACCACGTGTATGCCGAACGTTTGTTCGAACGCTAATTCAATCAGAACTTTCACGACTACTATGTAGATTTTATGTTAAAGGAATAAGGTTTAAAATGGCTCATTTTAAAGGTCGTATTATATTTGTCAATCGAAACGTGGTGGCCGTTTGAACGCCGAACACTATGACGTTGAGCACTGTCAAGAGCAAAGAAATCAATGTCAATTCCAAACGCACGACGTCGTGACGGCACGTGTTAAAGCACATTTTGAAACTACCTCCATTTTCTAAGAGGGAATAACAGTTTTAAATAGTTTGAGTTTCTGCTGTTCAAGATAAATATCCTAGTATTTTCTACTATAGATTAAAATAATTTTACCAGAATTTATATATATATTTATTTATTTAGTCTTTATTACAATTTTGTATAAAGGGCGGACTTAATGCCTTAAGGCATTCTCTACCAGTCAACCCCGGGTTTGGAGAAAAATTAAAGGATTAAGGGCAAAGAACCTTTATTATCAGGGATTCATAAACTTGGATACTGTTACATTGTATAAAATGTGACTTTCTTTTGGCATATTACAATTTTTAAACAATAGTAATGTCTTAATCAATTTTATATTTAGCACCATTATTAATTTAAAGTTTTTAGTTCAATTATATATAGTAACTATATTTATATATAGTAACAATATAGTATATAGTAACAATTAGTATTATTAGTAACTATATAGTAACAATTATATATAGTAGGCGACTGGTAAACGTCGCACTTTAAAGATGGAAGCAAAATATTACAATTCTTCGTAAACTGGGTCAGACTCAAAGCCTACAAACGCCGCCCGACAATTTGACGGTCAATTTGCGTCGACACCTGTTGCCAGGGATTAGATGGAATTACAAATGTACGGTCAGTCATAACCTAGTTAACAATACAATGGCTTTGTGGGTGAATATTGTTACAGCTAGAATTACAGCATATTATATATTTAGGGTTTATTAGCCTTTTTGCTTTCCGACTTACGATGGTGTTTTTAAATAGATAAAACGATAATTTGAATTAAAATATCACTACATTTGATTTTCTCAACTCAGTCAAGAAATTACTCACTTCATTTTAAAAAAATATATAAGATTCTGTTATCTCTAAGGAATTAACTGTGAGTAATTTATTTAATAGAAGATTGAGTAATCTTTAAGTACATACTAGCTCCTTATTGTTATAAATCCGCGTTTTCGACAAAAGGCGTCCACAGTGCGCCTTCATCTCTATCTACATATTATAAATATGTAACATAAATATATATACATAATCAGAGTTATATAACATTCAAGAATTTATTTTAAAAGACATTTCTGTAAAAATCACTTTGTATCCCAAATCTAACTACATTGTCATGAAAAGGGACACCTTCAATTTACTTATCGCACTCCACATTCAGCTCACATTGCGTTGTAACCCAAATGGGGTGGGAAGCTCGTCCTAACGATTGTACGATCTGAAAGCAAAACATGTTACTCTATACACACGATTAACAATGAAATTTATTCTCGACATCTTAGGAAATATTATCCTTTTGAGAAAAATGTACATATATTAAAGGAAAATGTCTTTTTATTATACTTTATATTTATTTCAAGGGATTCTTTATATAACATTCCGAATATACTAACTTACTAGTCTCCTATATAGGGTGTCCACAGTGCATCGACGTCTCACTCTGTTCTACGGTTGTAATTCCGGACCATGTCCACCAGAAAGCATTCAACTCCGCTGCATATACACAAGCTTAAAATTAATACTATTTACACTCAGAAAATTATAGAACAAAATTCTTGTCTTCTTTTGCCTTTTTAATTAAGAATCTAAATGCATCTAAACAAAAATACTGAACAAATTTTAGAAGAATCTAACATTCAAACAACAAAATTTAAGATTTGTACTAAATACCTTACATTGGCCACTTAAAATCACTTTACTTCAACTGACACAGCCCTTATAAGATCAATCAAGAATACTCGAAGAGTTATTTACGGGTTCCTCGCTCACTTCAACCGGATTAGTAAGATCTTCTGGATTTATGTTTACACTTAACGCTTTTTACGTTTGT
>JAABKM020000015.1:1950477-1963673 GCA_016277805.2 Papilio aristodemus | reverse complement strand
ATAAAATAGTACAACATGTATATTTTTATGTTTTTTTGAAATTTGAATTAAGAATTTATTCTGAAAAAGATTTAACCAACAATACAGTTACGTGTACTACAATCCGTAATTAAATTATAATGATGATTAATCCACACCGCTTACAGAATTGCGACCTGGCAACTGACCTCTCAGTTGGCACCGTGAAGACTCATTACCCGCCACCGACTCGAGGATTGACAAAATTATATTCACTCACTACTTGGCTTCATATCCAATGGTATTGCAAAACGATGAAACGAAACTTTCATTCAGGGAATTCAATGCACTGATGCGAGATACACATATAAAACTACCACTAGTGCGAGCGAACTAGTAAATGTCCTTAGCTCGATTCTTGGCAATTGTCCACCGGAAGACGGTACAAAGAAATAAGACAATATTGAATATGAAACTGAAATACAAAGGCCCTCCATTCAGTCGCCCGACGAGGAACATGCGCGATTAAATTGGGTAATTCATTAGATCCAATTCAAGTCGCTTTTGCGGAGTTCTAAAGTTACCTACAAGTTACAGTTTTTACACTACGATGTTCTTAATTTAAAACAAGATACGATAAACTATACTGAAACTGAAAAAGACAATATTAAACTTTCTCAGCGCCTTAACATAAAATAACGTTGTCTTGTAGAGATTCCTAATGTAAGATGGTTTAAAGTTAAAAATATCGATCGTTTTAATGATATAAAAAATTTCATCGTATAACCGTCGGAGCAACTTCGAAAACATTTTGTATAGTATCAGCGAACTCACAAATACGTTTAAACCGACGATCAATCAAGCCTTGTCTGATCACTCAATGGAATTTTAAATTGGATCCCCGCTAACAATACAAGGATTAGACTGCGTTTACATTTGTTCATCGCTGTACAAATGAAAACCATGCCTAAATGCTTCACATCCTCCGTTTCGATAAGATCGTTATACATTGACGCATCAGTTCGAACAAAGGCTTAACACTACAATATAAATCATGCAACGTAAATCCAACAGGTTTTTAAGTTTTCACGCCTATTTTGATCATTTTTTAAACCATTGCTGGTTACAATGTTATAAGGGTTATAGTTTATTTATGGGAATCTTTTTGATTAATTTAAAATGTTTGAAATTAAATAATATATTTTAACGTTTCTGGTAATTTAAAAAAGATAACATTTTCTGTGGGTTATATATTTTTTTCAAACCATGATGTGATCAGAATAAAAAAAATAGGCAAGTTGAAAAGCTATGTAAACTTACAACTAGGTAATTTTTTGAGGAGCATACACCAGCATTCAGTTAAAAGTTTAGTTTTTTTGAAACATTAAAAATAGTAGATTGTTTTTTTTTTCTATTTTTATATAAAAATATTTAAATAAAAGTAATTCAATTCTCAAGTCAGTTCTTATATAATATTTATTATTCACCCAAATAAAGAAATATATATAAATGTTTACAGCCCCCACTTTAGCTCACTCTAAAAGCTCACGAACAAACCTGCACTAAAATATTACGTTGCTATAAACTCTACAATACTACGTACTCCACAAGCACTCGCTTCGATTATCTTCCGTATTTGTCTGTACTTTATAGCGGTATCGCTCTCACTTTTATTGCTTTTCGATATTATTTCGCATTTTTTTTTCGCTCCGTAGACTATTGCAACGCTCTTCCGTTGTTAGAATAATATGGATACGACTACGGCATGATTGTATTAAGCATTCTTGTTGAAAAGAGTAAATTTTTGTAAAAAAAAAAGGAAAAAACAGTCATGTCTTAAGAATGGATCGGCAATCAAACTGCTACTAGTATTATTTTAGAAAGGAATTATCCTTTTCCTGTTGATCCCTTCCTATGTAATTTAAAGGAAGAAAACGAATCTGCAACTCTTAGGTGTTGCATGCATCGGCATCGGTCCCGTTAGGTATCCCACTTGCTCGGTTGCCACCTTATAGTATTAAAAAAATTAAAAAATAGAAAGTATTTATGTAATGTGCGTAAATAGCAAGAAGAAATTGTTCAATTAATAATTTCAGAAAAATTCAGTTCATTTATAATTTCTAGTACAAGTTGTCTTAGTTTACTGTAGTAAACTTAGATTCTATGTACCATCTATGTCTATGTACAGTCACTAGGAAAATTGTTATCATAAACAAGTAATAATTTATAATTATTACTTAAGGAAAGCCTGTCTTTAATATCCAAACGTGCTCTTACACTGTCCTCTCCACAATACCTCTTCAACCTATCGGGCATTTGAAAAAAAAAAGTTAAAATCACCCCCGAGCCCCATAGAGACTCGTAAACTAGCCCGACCGCGTCCGCGCCAATTAAATATGAATGTACTGGCCCACTCTCATTACTACGTGAAATTTTTAGTTCGCTGAACCCTCCCGTTATTTTTTGTTTATGCTAATAGCGTCTTTGTGGTAGCGTGGGACAGGTCAGTCCTATAAATAATTTAAATCGTATACAAGATAATGTGAACTTATTACTATATTGAACACAAGCGTGAATTTTTATAGCAAAGAAAAGGGTGAAAGAAATTGTAGAAGATATTTTAGTATTTTTATGAAGTAATCACAATAGAGGATGCATTGTTGCCTTTTTTATTTTAGATAAAAACAGGAAAAGACATCTTAATATGATGTATGAATTAAAAAGTGACATACAATGTTCCTTACGTATGATAAACGTGTAATTATAGATTAATGTTTATTAAAAATGTTGGAATAGATTGTAATCATATAGCGCTATGTCGATATATCGAATCAACTTGATATGAGTAGAGTTCGCTACAACAATTACTGTTGCACGAGTTTGCCGACAAATTTGTAGTATTTCACTGGTCAACCCGAGTCGACAAATGAAATACCTATGTTTTAGAATACAGCCGAAGTATTATGTATTACGTCTGATAAATGTAGTCCTCATCTAATGTCTAGTTTACTTCTAATTATTGATATTTAGGAAACTTTTATGTCTAACAGACTTTTAAGCTTCTGGATGAATTACATTTATGTTAATAACCCGCCATCTCATTAACTGAGAACATTATAAATGTTTAAATGTTATAATACAAATAAATGTTAATTTAAACTATCATACCTACTTCCACAATGAATACATCTGAATTAAATGAGAAATGAAATGCACGTTTTCCTTCACAAATTAGTGTGAATGAAACAGCGAGCGGAAACTAGTCTTTAAAAAAAGTAATTAAAGGAATTATTCCCCTTACGCTGTTAATAAATTCATCAAAAAAATATCACCTACCTTAACGAATAACAACCATTGAAAAGTCTTGAACAATCCAAAACCTGACGTGTTTTTGTTACCACCTTCGTATATACGGGTTACAGCGCATCTGCGCTCATTATCTGTACCAAATTCGATTTAAATTTTGGACCTTAAGCTAAAGTTATAAAGTACAAGTCTTACATTTTAGACCGCAAAGAAGTCTATGCTGAGATATATAAGGGGTGTCATAATTGCGGAGTGAGACAAAGTCGCTTCAAAGGCATTGTAGGCGTTGTATAGAATATACACTCTCTTAAACATTTGAGTTGATGTCAACCACACTTTGTCGTTTCGTAATTATACGATCGTCCTAGTGTTGTGCACCACGACGATCTGTCTACTGTTCTACTGGAGTTTTTTTTATCTATTATTTTACCTTAATCTAGGTACAGGAAGACATTGATTTTAAAATCAGAAATTCCATATTCGTTTAACATAAATATCATCTAAACTTCAATTTTTTTTTAGTTCGGTTAAGTACGTTGCTAGGTATTTGTAGAAAAAAAATCGAATTAATGTAGGTGAGTTTGTGAACGTATGTATACTGGATGGCTTTCAACAGACTAAACTGAGAAGTCATAGTCCCTTGTAGTGTCGGACAGATCTATTAGTGTCGCTGTTACTCTACCCTTGTTAAAACTTACAAACATTAAATCATAAAAAAATCGATACTATCTTTTAAGAGATCTGTCACATCACTAGATGCTCGAGACAGTGTGTTCACAATGCGTATGAAAAAAAAGATAAATTAAAGAGAATGTTTCTCTTATAGACAAACCGTGTTATTCGATTTTTGTTGACTCAATACCTCGTACACTTAAAAATTGTATGTCAAACTATTCTTAATACATTCTTCACATTATAATTATACATTACACTAGTTTACACTATAATTTCGTGTTTGTACATGTATACAAAAAAAGTGTAAATTTAATAGACATGACTATGTAATTAATAAATAAAAAACACCATGGAATTATATTTTTAAAAGTTATCAAATAAATTGTATGCAATGTTAACAAATACAATGCATTCAAGAGTAAAAAAAACACCATAAAGTATATTATGTTATTTTGGCTCGGAGGTGGCATTGTACTATGATACGTCTGCAACACTGTGGTCTCGAATTCGAATCCAGGATTGTTGAAAATTTACAATACTACTAAACATTATAGAAAATGTTTATTTTTAATTATAATAGATAAAGACGATTGTATTACTTATACACTCTTTACAAGTAATAAGCAAGTAAAATTTAATAATTAAAACATAGCAGTATTAGCGGTAAACACTTCGGTTGTTCTTAACAAATGTTACGCGCTTCCTGGTTTATTACAAAACGGGTATCGGTGCATATTTTACGTTGGCTGCAACCTATCTAATTATTACTAGAAAGCCTCCGTACACTAATTACAGCGGGAGATAATAGAGGTCGCGCTCAGGTGTCTGAGGTCGCGCATTGTACAACTGAAAGTTACTATCGTCGATACGGGAAAAGATTTCCACTTATAAGGTATTGCATCAAGTGATACCAGCATTAAGTGTTTAAACATTGGTTATTGATAGTTTGTTTAATATTTTATTGATAAAACTCTTCCAGGTTCGAATCCTGGGACGGGCAATAAGTTATATTGCGTTTTTTTTTAACTCGATATTAAGCCGGAGTTTGGAATGTTTGCCCGATATGGTGATAGGCTCGTCGCCTACCCGGAGTTTTAGAAGCGGCATGCAAAATCAACCGATATTGTGGCTAGTATTGCGTCCCCCGCTCGTCCCCTATCATATCATCGGACGGAAAAACATATGGCGAAATGTGATTCACCAATTGCACCTCTGCCCACCCCTTTTTGAGATTTTTTCTTTTAATTTCTAGACAATTCCCTTTTCTTTACTTATACAATACCAATTTTAATAGCGAACTAAAATTTACAGAAATATTTGAAAAATATTCCTGCTATTAAAAACTCTAAAATTAAAATAGCCCCACTTAAACGCTTACTGTGTCATATAAAATGTCATAATGGGTCTTAGAGGTAATCTTTCCGGATGAAATATATGTTCTCTGCGTGACTTTTGTCGGGTTTTTCTTAAATCATATTTCTCACAATCCCAGAGCATTATTGTATTTTTAGTATTGTAAGTTTTGTTATAAAAATAATCAGTTTTATAACCGTCAGAAATTGTTTCAAAAGCCGAGATCTCAGGTTCGAATCACGGGTCGGGCAAAACTTATTTTTTTTTTAACTCTATATCAGTCCGAAGGAATTTGTGTTCGATATGGCGATAGGCTCGCCACCTAACACATCATGGGACGTGAAAGCATACGGCGAAATGTGGGTTCACTAGTTGCACCTTTGCCTAACCTTTACATAATAAAGGCGTGAAGGTATGTTTCTCTTTTAGATGGAGAATAAAAATTTCATCACAAAAATAAAATTATTACCGCCTCAATCATATTAAATTTTTATAACAGTCATATTGACAGACAAATAAATTCGAATAAGAAAGGGCATTATTAGTCAACTCATCGTTTAATTTGCTCATTGTCGGTGGATTGGTGTGGCGGTCAGTGTGACCCCGGCACAATTATAATAAATACTAAAGAACGGTCGTGTAAATAGCAATTTAACTGTCCTCTATTAGAGCCAAGCCACGCGTTGACAGTGGGGACCGCATAGCGGGATTTATGGTTGGAATTTTAAAATATTGTCGTTTAAATTTTGTAGACATTAAATGGGGAAAAAGGTTATTTTTTACTTTTTTTTTACCTCCGTGTCTTTTGATTATATTTTGTTGGCGAAATTATTTGAATGTAGTAAAGTGAGTATTACAATCGCCAACTTCATGCTTTTTTTAACATGAAATCGAACCCAGATATAGTGGAGGTAACCTATAAGGTTCTTACCTTGGGTAACAAAAGTCATAACTTCAAAATATGACGAAAAATCCCCATTGTAATTGCAAACGTACCTGAAACAAAAACGTACTATATTAATGAAAATCTGTGTCTGTTTTGATGGTCTAGAAATTGACAATAATTTAAGAAATCTTGTTTAGAATTATGTAACTAAAATACTAGCTCAATTTTTTTTTATTTGAAAGTCGATTGTCGAAGTATTTGTTCAAAAATTTGAACAAATTTTGAACAAAGCGTCAAATGCCTTTGCTTCGCAATCAATTGTCCTCGCGAAGAGAGGCGCATAAATTTAACAATACCAAGCGCATCTCTAATTAACCCTTTATGTCGTGGGCCGCGCGGCCGCCGCGTAAATCAGACGGAGACGCGGTTCAAGATGTCTTTTCTGTCTTTAATTGAGACTGGCACTGTAAATATGGACGGATGGACAAAAACTTTAATTGTTATTGTTTTTTTTTTTGCTTTTGAAATATATATTTCGCATCTTAATCAGCGCATGAAGGATGGGATGAGTCACAAGTTATCTTATTTATTAAAAAAAAAGTAAAGACGTTTTAGTAGAAGATGAAGCGAAATGGAGGATTGGTATAACTGTGAAATGGCGTTTTAACTATAAACATCTGTCTGAACATACTGTTATCCAGAAAGTAATTTATGCATAGAAGGACAGACGGAGTTATTAAACGAAATACAAAAGTATAAATAATTCACCTCTAGTCCCTAAAAGGTGATATTTCCCTAATATAATTTGTTATTTATTCAATATTAATATTATAGAAACACAAAATCTAATAATTATAGCTTATAAAAATGATTTAAATTTAAGTTATAGTTTGTTAAATATGAAAACGGGTGTCGTATGTATTTTATATCGCTGCCAACCTCACAATAGATCGTTAGCGATGTGTTAAATTTTGACAAGTTATAAAAAATATCTCACGTCGGTCAATTATTCCCACATTTCCCAGTATAAAGTGCCATCGAAGGAGTTCAAAAGGATGCGTTGTTTTGAGCGGGCAAATTTGTGGGTTAAAAACATCACGGCGCTTCTTTATTGTTATATTAAAATCATTCTGCCGCGAAATTGTTTGGCTCTGCTTCTGGACTTGATTTATACGACGTGTAAACGCAACATGGCGGACCGTTGATTGTCACGTTTTAGGGTTAAATGTACCGTTTCGGTATTTTTTGTGCAATTGAGTCATTTTTTAAAGATAATTAGCGTACTTGTTACTTTTATTATTAGATTTTTTTGTATTGTTTATCCATAACTATACGTTTTTTTTTTTAAATTTCCATTAATTAGAATTGTCATAAGCATATGAAACCCTCTGCGTAGGATTAGTAACCAAAAAAATATAAGCGCAGAATTTGTCATGTCTTAAATTCTGACCTACAAAAGTAGAGTTAATCACAACATCTACGTTGCATAAATGTATCGATATGGAAAGTACCCCAACCGAAGTTAGTGGTATCAAAAGCTCATTATATTATCATTTCTTTTCCACCTTGTACACTAAGACAAACACTTCCGACATTTTTTCAAAAGTTTTTAAACAATTATAACAATCATTTGTTACCGACGCAAACAAACATAATGTGAAAACTTTCAAACTTAACCCATTAACAATGTTTTTATGCTACCGTCTTGCTTGTGCAAGTCACTGTTTCAAATTAAACAATTCTTGTAGCCCTTTACGAGTTGCAGTTTGAAGAAGTACCATGAATTATGTTTTCTTATCTATTATTGTATTCGAATAAGTTATTTTCTTGGTGTTAAGAGTATCAGACCCGAACAAATAAAGCAGATGCGTTGTTAGCTTCAAGCTTGAGTAAGTAAATGAGGTAGGTAGGATGAAGTATGAAGATGAGACTTACGCTATCTCACTCATCAGATGAAACGCAGATACATTAATTGAATACTTAAGTGACTTCTCTGGTCGATTAGCTCATTTATGGTAACTGCTTCTGCTAACTCTACCTATATACCGGCTCTGTTCTTATGAAGTAGGGTTCGCACATTCTTCCACTATTCTCTATCCACCATCATCAATAGTTACTTCTTTCATGCTCATGTCATCGTTTATGTAATCTATCTATCTAATCGTACCAACCTCTACCAACGACATATTTGAAATGCATCCGTATTTCATGCCATTCCCTTACTTCATAATATTCTCATATTTTACTAAACTCTTGATTTATCTATTACTTAAATTTTTGTTAAACATAATATCGTAAATGCTATAAATTTGTTGTATTAACATAAAAATGATATTTTTAATGTACTTTTGTATATTTTTTTCAGATTTTTTATTGACTTGACATTTCCCCAATTTGTGTAAGATGTAGGAAAGAAAACAACGTTTCGGAATAGCCTTATAATCCCTAATGATGGACACAGTGAAGAGACCATTATTAATTGTCCGAAAACCAGTTATTTATGGTAAGAAGCCGTCTTTGTCTGTTGTAACTAAAATAGACCGTAGGCCCACCCATAGAGCTTAACAATGTCGTTTATTTACAAAATCACATTAGTTTGTTATTTTATAGTTTTAATTGCGTGTGAACGAAGAAAAAACTTTAATGGTCTCTTGGCAGCAGTACATGTTTATGATTTTTTTTTAATCTTTTTATTGATTTCAGGTATGATTCAGAATGTATAACATTTACGAGCTTATAACTCAAATTAAACTATAAGAAGTAAGTCAAAATGCAAAAAATAATATAAATTTAATCAGTGCAAATCAAAGGTAGATAAATAGTAACTTCCTTTAACTTAAATATCACTTATAATATTCTAATTATTTCTACGAATTTTGATTTTTCGAAAAAAAATTAAAGTCGCTATTCTACCAAAAAAACATGGAACTACTAGAAGATAAGTATATTTAAGTACGGTGATTTCTATTTAATATAATTTATATTAAATCTATTAACTTCGGTTACACTTTTAAATTAGAATAAATTAACAAGAATCTTGTTAGTTTTGTGATTTTCAGGAAATACCCTATGAGCGGTGCTTGAAGATGAAAAATGGCGTCTGACAAATACGCTGTCAGAATATCATTTTAGCTCCATATGTCAACAATTCATCTTTTCATTTTTCACTTAGCTCTCACACTGAGAATGCGCGGAAGTTTATTTAGACGACTTTTTAAATTTAAACATATTTTGCACGTACAGGATGAAATAAAAATAACCTGGCATCTTCAATATTTAAGTCATTGTAAACTCTTTGAATTTTGATCTCTTGAATTAAAAAAAATACATTAATATGCAACAAAAATATCAGACAATTAATGGTTACAAATGATTTCAACATAGATGATAATCTTATAAAAAAAAATAAGATCAAGCTTCCTTAATTTAGAAATTAACTTATAATCGACATTATAGATTTTAAATTAAATTTAAATTAATTCAAATTGTTATCTATGTTAATTAGAAATAAAATGCAGATGACTAACACTAAAGGATAGGAAAAACATCTTCGACACGCGCTTAATTCTTATAAAACATTATATGATGAAATATATAGAAACAAGGAAAATAAATAAGAAATTATTCTTGTGTCATACGCACTATATACTTCTGTATATTTTATGTTCATATCACTGTCTTTTTAGTCCATAAAGTAACTACCCTTTAATCGGCAACAGAGATAAATGCTTAACAAAAAAAAATTAAGCGGAATCGAATCCCGCACCAGTTATATACACCCACCGCTGGACTACGATGTACTCACATATTTTACATTAACCCAATTCAACAATGATAGCTGGACATTTCATTCGGTACATTCCTGTCGGCCTGGAAACGTCTCATTAAAAAGCTTTTGTTTCGTGATGGCGAATTTGACAGATGGCAGTAATTGCGCGGTCGGTACAGCGCATCAGAAATAACATGAGATTCCCGGCCTCCTAGCTGCTGCCCGAAGACGTATTGTGTGTCCAATTAGTAACGAAGCGGCCCACACCGCCGCGTTATTTCTAAAAATACTTAAAAACACTCTGTTACCATTTGTCACGGCACACCCTGTATTTATCAAGATACCGTTCCGCGTCTATTGGTACAGGATGCGGGGGGAAGGAATTAAAAAAAGAAAAGTTTAAAAAATAACGTGTCGTCATAATGTGTGCATAATTATATTATTAATAGTAAAAAGTTTGGCTTTGTGAAAATTTAATTTAAATTTCAAAGTATATTTGCATTGAATGTACAATTTTTTCAGTTTGAAATTACATTTATTGAATTTTAAGTACATATTCAAATGATTTTTGACTTAAATTGTCTCTGAAATAAAACCAAAATGTCTGAATGCTTTAATATTATAGATGGTTTCATAGCACCTTAAAGCTAGCGCTTTAAAATATTAAATTCTAAAAAAACTTAAAATGACTTTTTAAGACAACTATACCTATTAAGTTCTAAGGAAAGAAATATACAACTATGAAACAGAACATGTATTTATGTTTGCATATTTTTGGAAGGTAACCAAGCGAACTATTGTTAAGTGACCACTACTAATAAGTATCGAATCACTTAAATTAGATACTAATACGTGTCTACTAAGTAATAAAATTATAAATGATAAAGAATGAATAGTTTTGCATAAAAAATACATTAGCAAGCTTTAAAAATACGCTCATCTATAAATTAGAAACAAAACAACTGTAATTAAAAGCAAAAATAACATTATTTAGAGCGGCTATAAAAGTGAAATAAATCGCTACAGAATTGCATTGCTAATAATTTGTTTATATACGAATAAACGAAAACTTTCCGTTTTCAATTTGGAACATATTAAAAATGTTATGATGATTAACTTTCAAGAATTTTCCTTTAATATATGTACTATATAATATAATAAACCCGTTGTTCAGTCATACTATGTGATGTAATGCGACTAATAAACACACGACTTACGATTATGGCAATAATCTGTCGCAATTCCGCATTTGTCTCTTACCTCGTAACGCGTGACAACGTGTAACGCGGTATCGCCTTCAAGTCTTCATTTATGGTTATTGTTGATGGATGGTTATGGTGTTTTATACATGGTATTTTACGTACTAAACAACAAAATTTTAATAAGAACTAAGAAGTATTAGAAAGCAATAAAATAAAAAAAACGAGATGGACAATATTTGAAAACAAGTTTCAATAAATTCGATAAAAATACGAATAAAATTTTGAAACAGAATAATACTGAAACAACGGTGATGACTAAAATAATTTCTAATATTTAAAAAAATGTAGTGCTAAAATCCATCCACCCTGTAACAGATGCGGTAGCTGTAGAAATAAACACGGTTAACATTCCTATAAACAAGATTGTTGCGGCTCGGCCGTGTGATTGATGAGGATGCGCGCGCGCCGCGCCGACGCTATTAGTGACGCTTTATGACGAAAAAATACTATTACACACAAATATAATATATCTGCATCACGAATAAAACACGTGTCTCTTACAAAACTATTAGCGTCTCATGCAAAATACATAAGCAATTTTGTCTGGACACCGTGCTAAGGTATTCTTGCTAAGTAAATTAATTATTTTTTACATATTTATATATATATTTTGGGATCCATTTGGAACCAGTCATGACATAGAAAAATGTGTAAAAAAGTTTAGTATTATTTTGTATTTAAATAAAATCGATTTAAGCATTATTGGGATTTACTTTTGAAATTATTTTGTTCCTGGATCCATGCAACTCGTAATAAATTTGTGCGTTCATCTAATTTCATAATTTAAGAACTCGTCAATGCAACAGTATTTCGTGGCAACGTTCATAAGTAGTATAACCCAGATATCGAGTGTTTGTCGTCGCGTCTTATTATTCTCATTTATGTTTGACATCTATTTTTCAACGCTCTTCAATATTTTTGTGTGGCTATTTTCGTTGCAATCCCTCCACTCTTCGTTGCTCAAAGAATATCTGAGTATACGCTAAATATTCGTTTCGTTACCTTTGTGCAATATTTACTCTGAGCTTTTCGAAAGATTACATCTTTATTCTTCATGCTTTTAAAAAGTAGTGAAACTTAAAAAAATATATAACGATGTAAAAAGTACTGTTAAAAATGAAAATCTCTCTTTTATGGTATATTTTAAAATTTTAGCAACATTCAAAAGAATATTGTAAAAACTATTTTTAGGAACAGGGTGTTTTGAGTTTAGAGAGAATAAAATGTTTTCTACCTAATCACAGGTCTGTTCTTCGTTTGATCTACATTTTCACACGTCAGGCACAATGTCATTTTGTGGTCTATTCTTTGCGCTTTATAGTCTCGGGTCCATTGTTTATTTAAACAATAACTGGGTATTTTTATTACGGCGGCATTTTAACGATTATAAATGATAGCATAATGTTACCATCTTAAAATTGGAATGTGTATGGCTTAAGAAAACCGCATTAATTTTGTTTATTGTTTACGGCGCGGTTGTATTTTGTATTCTTTATATTTAGCTGTCATCCGAGAAATGTTTCGTAATTTAAAATTTCTTTGTTTTTTAAAACACTTTTCCGCTCTATGGTTATTTATTACGAACGACTAAATCTTTCACAGTATTTTATGAAAATGAAATATTATTTAAATTTTATGATTTTTTAAAAGCTCTAATCGCGTATTGTAATCTATTTTATATTGATTTATTATTAAAATGAAGCTATTTATTATATTCATGTAATAAACTTTTCTTGCTACCACATAAAATGTTTGACACTGATTGTTATGCTAAAAATATCTGAAGACGTGAACAATTAGTACAAACCTGACGTATTATATTATAGTTTTTTATATATTCATATAATTGCAACGAAAATAAGAATAGGAAGAATAAAAAATAATTTTGCTCGAAAAAGTATTACTTGTATGTCACCTAGAAATAGATATTATGCGACATTGCTTTTTAATATGGTCTTAGTACATACAGGTATGCAAAAACCTACAG
>JAABKM020000015.1:1900895-1911585 GCA_016277805.2 Papilio aristodemus | reverse complement strand
GGTGTGCAGTGCGAACTTAATATCGTTCGATGTGTGCACGTGTTAAGAGTATTTAGTGTGTGAATGTTGTATTTTAATATGAATAAATTTTGTGTTCATTTTCTTTAAAAAAAAATAAAAGGATGAATAATGGGTATCAAGATAATTTAATGTTGCAAAAGAGAGTGTCAGTATTGGCAGGGGACGTCCCAGGAAGACTTACATTAGATTACTGATATACTAAAGAAAGACAATGTTAAAAGTTCCCGTAATTGATGACATATATGCCTAGATGTAGGCTGTAGAAGAAGCGAGAGTGGTGTTCCAGGTTCGTGCTAAATACCAATCTATTATGTCTGCCTTCTCTAAGGTCAAGGGCGTGAGCAGATAAAATATCAAATACTTGGTCAAAAGCCAAAATATATTCTCAAATATTTTTACCACATTAAAAAAATAAAGTTGTTAGAATGATACCTTACCATGATCTAGATTTATCATATTTGGATACATGACCATCTGTTAATTAGTGATGAAATCTATTCTAATAAAATCCGCTTCTTATAGACTCCAGTTGACTTTCGAAACGTTTATTCGCTGTTATCTCGTTAACTCGCCTGAAACAACACATCAGCTAACACAAGTTTATAGTTTAAGACATTGCATTAATTATATCATGAACATCTAAACAGGCATCACTAGCATATCCAATGTATTTGCACTGACAGACACTTAGCGGTCAAGTAAAACCTCGGCAGCGGGGGTCAAAAGCAAGGGCAGAGCCACGGGCGGTCGCTAGTGTTCAACGCACTCGTACACTAAAATAAACAACAATTATAAACGGACACTCGGCATTCTAAACGCAAAGGTCACTAACCATTGTGCATCACAAAAAAAATATACGTCCATTATAAGTTGACCTCTATGCTCTTTACGTCACTAAATGTCTAATGCTTCATATGAATTTACATACATTCTACGTTAGCGTATACTGCTAGTTTCGATTGAGTAGTCTTAATTCCTTTGTTTTTTTTTTTTCTAATCACTAAATATAAACATTAACTACTTACAGATAAAACAATACAAACGTATTGATCAGCTTATCCTCTCTCCATCCGTGGAAAATTATGTAAAGTAAGATATAAGCTTGCTGTTTAGTCTTTGGAGGAGTTACAGATACTGTTACACCAAGTTTGCCTGAAGGCGACCCACAAATGATACCATTGTGTTGAAATACCAGCGGCTTCCTTTTTAAGATATCATCAGTTTAGTCTTCTCATAACATTGTGAACTCATTTGGCGCTGACCAAGGCAAAGATGGAAAACAATAACGTAAAATAATTCCGATTGTTCGGGATAAATCGTATCTTTAATTAAAACATGCCGTATTAAGTTTGCATTCAGTTTTCAATGTGATTATTCAATAAATAGAGCTAAAGCTTTCATTGTACTGTGAATTCCGAGCTTGAATTTTATTAATCGTTCGCGAAGGCTGTATTCAACACAGAAAAAGCTCCAGCGATTGTTTTATCTTAATAGAATAGACGAGACTTAAGTCATTTTAGAACACTTTAAGTGTTTACCTCAGAAGCAGATCGATTTTTCATGAGTGGAAGGATACAGGTGTCCTAATATCAAATAGTATTTCAAACCAATATTTTAAAGGCAAGATTTAGCCATAAAATAACACAATACAGTATAATCTCTTATCCTATTAATCTTGATAAGTTTTTCATACAATTATATTGAAAAGATCTAATGGGATAATCAGACATAAAACGGGAAGCTATACCTTATTTTTGAATTTATTTACAGTGAATTAGTTTGATCGTAATTTTATTACAATAAATATCTGGTAAGAAATATGACAAGACAATTAATTTGTTTTTAATTTTAAAAGTATATAAGTTAGTTCTTTGAAAATAAAATTCAACGGTTTTATTGTAAGAGCACTGCGAACAATACAAATACATTTTGTAACGCCGCTCCAATACACGTAAGTGGGGCCGTGTCTTGTTAAATTGGTGATGTGGAATTTTAAAACCGGTGTCAGAGGTTAAGCATTATCTTATGTTAATGCATAGTCCGAGGCGGCGTAAATCAATTATGTTACGTGACCCATAGAGGTCGAAGCGGTGCGCTGGTTCGATTACCGGGCGAACTTGCGCTTTTACACCTATTAGCGTTATGTAAGCTCTTAGAATGCGAAATTACCGTTGCTGAAGGCTGCGCGTAAGATATCGTTACTTAATTGAGGGTTAGGTTAGAATTATGATAATTTAACTGAGCTTTGTATCTTCACGCTTGTAATCGTATACTGGCAGATAGAATGTGACGTCACAAGCAGCTTAGACAATATTCTTAAAATTAATACTTAGGTTCATTTTTAACTTAACTTAGTCACATGATATATTAAAATAGTTTTTCATTGTGTCGCAAAACCCTTGTGGCGCCATCTAATAAAGTTTTTCTAGAGTTTAATATTTTTTTTAGTAATTAAATTTCGATTCTTAATTTTTATACTGTATTCACTCTCGAATAACTAAGCAGTTATAAAAATAAAGTCGTTGCACAAATATTTTGATTGTGATTGTTAAAAACTTCCGTATTCCAAAGTGGGTAGTCGTAAAGATAATAAAACGGTAACAAAAGCAAAAGCAAAAGCTACCGACAGCAACACACTCGCTTCACTTCGCCAGACGATGCTCCTAATCGCGATGACTGAGCAATATACACTTGATAATCTAATTGTCAGATTGTATTCTGATTCGATGATTGTACAGGCGCGATGCTAGAAAGTATGGTCAGCAAAACAATTTTATGTTTAAATGTGTTTCAATTCGCATTAAAAGTTTATTCTTGATCGTTATGAAAAAAAGGACAGTAAAGTGAGACTTATATAAAAATGATATAAATTTATAAGGTTAATAATTTGTTAAAATCAGGATATACATAGTTGTCTCTACACTATTCCTTGTCGAATAAAATGGATGGATATCACATACATTTTTAATTTTTCCGTGTATCTAAAAACTTTTTTTTCTATACTTGCTTTAATTACGTTGAATAAACTGCATTAAAAAGTAAATTTGTCATCGTTTGTTGCGCTGATTTGCTAACCATACAGAAACCGAAATATAAAATTATCAGCTTTAAGACCTTAACGCTGTCGATAGTACAGACGCAACAACAATTGTTGGAAATAATATGCTATTTGGCAACAAATATATACGAGATTGATCAAGTTATAATAATATTGTCATTAGAGTCTCTACAAGATAGAAACCCGTCACTTTTTATGCCTTTTAACTTTGAGATTAGTTTTTGTAGGGGTTTTGATTTTTGTTATTGTAACAAAGATCGTTAATGCGCGTTTGATTTTGTTAAAGGTTCGATGAACTGTTCACAATGTCGTTAGCAAGTTATTGCTTTATAAAATTTCTCTGACGCAAGTAGATTTAATTGCATTTACGTCTTTTATACGTATAGACAGAAATAACTATTCAAAATTTAGATGGATGGTGTCACTTAATTTTAAGTGGTTTTCTTAATTCGGATATTCATTGAATAGATTTTTTTTAAAACATCGGTTATAATAAGTGTGTTAAACGAACTAAATAATATAGTCCTACGCTATTAAAGTAGTAGTTTATAATATTTTTTTTTATAAAAAAGTGAGCTATTGACCATGGGTCGTAATCAAATTGACGTCAAACAAGTCACAATAGATATGCGTCATCAACAGAGAAACACTTTTCATAGGTATGATATTCAATTTGCTAGCAGAACGTTGTTTGATTTCTCACTAGCGTTACGCTCACTTTAATGATGGTACAAGTGATATACTGTTTGCTAATTTAAAATTACTAAGAAAGTATCCTTTTTTTTGTTTATACCATCTGTCTTTTATTGATATCTATAATCTATGGTTAGCCAACAATATAAGGTATTCCTGCTTGTTGAGACCTTTTCTTTTTAAAAAAAAAAAAACTAATAAGTAACTAGCAAAAGGTACCAAATGATTAGTATAGAATATCCTGCATGTTTTAGGTACCTATGTCGATTAACGCTAGAGCCGATTAGAAGGTATAGTTACCTGTTCTTTAATATTGTTTGTATTATATTTAAAAGCCGATACCGATATCCTTCAGTATTGAGAAAGGACACCAATTTCATGGGCGTTGGTAATCTATTATATATATCTATTACATATAAAGTCTAGTATCTAGTATATATCTATTACATATAAAGTAATAAAATTATGAAAAAATAACCAAAAAATTATTCCGCTTGTCGCTTGTTATTTAAAGCTACTTAACAGCTGCCCACTGTTCTGTATAGGCATCAATCACAGATGTGAAACAATCGTGCCAGTCGAGGTCAGGAGTTTTATATCGATGACAGATTGTCTGTGGGCACCGAGCTATTGGATGTAATGCGCCCGTAATTTGCGTGTCATGCTCGTTGTTTGAACATGTTTTTTGTTGTCACAGAGGGCTAAACTATTTTACTCTTATCTAGTTTAAAGGTTCATGTCAGCATCTAGCCAATTTTAAAGTAGAGCTTTGGTAAATTAATTGTATATCATCCTTGTAACGTTTATTGTCAAAATTACTTAGCGTTAAAGATATTTTATCTATCTTATTTAAATACAAACTTGAAATACCGATGTGTAGTACTAATAAAAAGAAATTGAGAGGATATAACAGGATATATCAATGGGCAAAGACAAAGGCCTTTTTTCTATTTATCCCGTCCTCTGTCAAAGGTAGAGAATACATCTGCAACTCTTTTAGTTGTTGCAGATGTCTATGGGCAGATATTTTACCACATTTACACCAGTATAAAAAAATAGCAAATGATAAAGTACATTGTACGCCGCGTGCAGTGCTAGTGATGAAGCCATTTCTTTGCCTTTGGAAATGTGACACACGGGCACTTTCTTTGCATCCAAACGTAACAAAGTATTTTATATCCTAAACGGAATGTGTAAATAATCTATCGAGTTTAACGGTTGTTAAAATGTTTGCTATAGGCTACGTGAGGGTCGACTAAACTATAATTACCCATGTCACCGACATAAGAGCTTCGTAATTTGCAAGAAAATATTTTTATGGTCATCTAATGAAACTCAATTTCTTTTATGGCAAGGCATTATTAAAGAAAATGTTTTAACGACGCATAAAGTCGCGTTACAATGCAGCCCTATCTGTTTTCATTTATGACATCGTAAACAGAAGAATAAAATAAATTATGCCCTAATGTGTTAGGTACATGCTTAGGCCACCGACAAAGCTTAAAAAAAAACGTTGCTTTGTAATTAAATTAACCGCCGTCTAGTCATAACCATCTAGACTTATTACAATACCTTTTTTAGATCGGTCGCTTACCGAACGGGTCACATAATTAAAGTAACTAGGTAGGCTCCTTCTCCTTCCTGGGCTAAGTTATTTTCGAAGAGACTGAAGTTAAGTTTACATATGGATACCTAAACAAGGCAAACAGGATAGATAGAAGAAAAATCCTGTTCTTTTTTTAATCGAAAGATTATACTATAATATTAGTTCAAACATTTAACCTCGACAAGAAAATGATTGCCTTTTAGGTAACCAGTTGAAGTTACTTCTGAGTTTCGTCTTCTGGAAGAGGTGTTGGAGGTTCAATTCCCTTTCAATCCTTACCTACTCCGTTTCTTTAACGAACCCCATTAATGCCCTACCTGAAGGAATACAATACGTCAACTCCCAAACAATCACGTGGTCAACTCAAAATCACATCAACCCATCACATTTCCTCCAAAAGAAATATAAAAACATCTACCGCATACTCTTTTCTTTAATTTTCCATGAAATATTAAAAATAATCAAAATAAGTTCTTTTTTTTTTTATTAAGTTGAAATTATAAAAATAATTTTCCTCAGTGTCGTCCAACACAAGCTTACCGTAATCATGATTAGCACTTTTTCTTTTGAACTTTCCTAACCAGTTATCCGAGCGGAGACGAGTCATAGCCTCTTGTAGTCTTATATAGGTATTCTTAGGAAAGATGTTTGTACACACTACATTAATCATACTTTCATTTGTCTAGACGGTGCAGCGTTAGGCTTGTACCAGTTTCAACACAAGGCAGATGAGCGGAAATTAAATGATTAATAGCGAAATTAGTATATGACTTGTTTATTGTGTTAGTACATATATAAGGTACAAGTCTTAATTTCGTAGCCATTATTACGATGCTAGAATTATCGACTGCAATATATACAAATACAATAAACTTAATTATTAAATTTAGTAACACTAAGAAAGTGTTTAATTATTTATTTATACTTTGACTCCATGGAAGATATTGTTTAAAAGAATATGAAATCTTTTTCTACAATGGCGATTAGATTGCCATTTGATACGTGTAAACTATCGTGTGGAGTTAGTACTTCATTAATTAATGTATTTATTATATTAATCTTCCCCGACTTTCCCTGTAACCTATCTTCGAACTTCGAGGTGTGCCAGGATCACACCGAATCGAAACACATAATCTCTGTCTATCCCTCTGGATTACGGGCGTGAGCACATATTTATTTTATTTAGATGTATAAATTAAACACTCAATAGTCACTTCCAGTGGCTCTATATGTTTGCACTTACAGAGCTAATCAACTGCGAGCAGGTCGCTATACTACTTTCTACATAATTTTTTACACCGTCCACTCTATAGTGTTGTCTCGTTTTAAGCAAATGAGAGAAGCACCTAGAATCATTATCAAATCATTAATTTGTTACCAAAAAGTTCCGATATGACGTGCAATTTTACTAGTTACCTATTAGCACTTATTTTTAACAATGTATGCAGATACCGAAATCTTTAACATCACTAGTTGACCTAATGAGTTAAACATTTGGATAAGGTATAAAGACAAAAAAGAGGTAAAGTTGTATCTTAATTTATTAAAGAAAAAATTATTTCAAATAAAAAACATAAATAGACACAACTATTACAATTTCTTAAAGATACAATACAAAGACATTAATACTCGTAGAAATATTTCATTTGAAACAAGTGGACGACGAATCAATTCCTAATTTATTGAAATTGAATGACTCAGATTTGTATTACTGCCTTGAAGTTTGACAGCTCAGTCGTTAGTTAAATCATAGTGATACGTTATTGTAACAGTTATCGTTGACTAGTTGAAATAAAAAAAATAAGTTTAAGTAAGCTAGTGTTAGAAGAATGTTTGACTACAGTGCTTAATTAAATTGCTTTATAAATTAGTATCGCTGAATTGAAAAGTATTAGCAATGTTTTATGAGATTACATTTTACATTTAATCTCTATTGTAGTATTGATACATAGATTGTAATTTTTAATTTTGGTAGTTTTTATGAAATAATTAAGAAAAAAATTCTATTTTTCAGTAGATAACAATACTGAATTAAATTATATACTAGATAAAAATACATTTATGTTTTAATTGTAATTCTAAGTATTTTTATAGAAAATTTCAGTCGAATATTCTTTGGTTACTTTTATAAAGTCAATGAAAACGATAATTACAAGTTGAGTCTAATATCGACACTTTCCACGGCTACTATACTAAACAATTTGTTTTTATTATGGGACGATCCCGAGATGTTAATCTGTGGACAAATCGCCGTGTGTACAGTCACGCACACACGCGCGCGCCGCTGTGAGAAACTAACGCACCTGTACCGGTCGACCTGTCGGTTATAGTGTGGAGTGGATGTCGAAATATCGATATCGATAAATGTTTATAGACATTTGCGTGTATTGTAGTCAAAGCAAGAAGGATCTAATTAAAAATAACTTCGATATAAATAGAAATTAAATAAATAAAAATTAAAAATGTTTCGTTCTTTTTTATATTTATGAGCAAGTAGCATTTGTTCTTAAATAATAACAAATGCTACTATATAGTAATATAAATATACAAGGAAAGGTACACTTAGAAATAATTTGTAAATAAAACACAAATTAATTAATTTAGATATAAATTTTATTTACATACATATTTATGGTTGAATTCGTCGGCTCGGAACTAGTTTATTTTATTAAATAAATATATTTATTGCAGTTAATATTCGGTTGTAATATTATTTGATATTCAAAATTAAATTATCGATGTCGATAAATAACGGGGTGTTGCCTAGGCCTCACGCTGCGCCGGTCCATCGGGGCCCGTTCGCTTTACGACTCACATCATAAATCACGCACTAATAGCCGGTAAACTCCTTCGCTAATCCGAATCCAACAAGTACGCGATGAGCTTACATTGCGCTCAAGCTGCCGTTCACGATTATTTTTTTAATAGCATTACTTGTAACCTAAGTTATAAATAACCGTTACATATTTACATATATATTAGCTCAGGTAAATTATATGTTTGAATTAATTTTAATGATCACGATTCTAAGCTTTGATGCAATCATTAATGCGTAGACTGACTTACAGATTATTAAAATTGAATGGAATTACTACTGTAGACGATATAACGTTGAGTGATATAATATTGAGTTTGGAATTTATGTCCGATATGGCGATAAGTTCGGCTCGCCTCCTATCACATCATGGGACGGAAAAACAAATGGCAAAAGGGAGTGCACTAGTTGCATTTCAGCCTACTCTTTCGGGTTATGTAGGCTTGAGATATGTTTTTTTTTATATAATATTGACAAGGAAGATGAATATTTTTGGTGTTGACTTATGATGAAAATCGATATATTAGTTTGAAAGCTCAACAATCGTATCTCTTTATAACATTAGTATATTAATAAAGTAAAATGTCTTATAAGTTGAAGAAATAACCAAATAATCCAATTTTTGTTTATCAATTTTACTGAAACAACATTACGAAAAACGGAATTTGAGCTATGTGCAAAAGAATTTAAAGTTGCATTTGTTGTGTCTATAACATTTCTTATTGTTAATTGCTCTCGCTTGCTTTATGTCGAGAAATAATATTTCCTAATACTAATCAATATTATTGTGCGCAATATTAACTTGGCTATTTTTAAAAAAAAAAACTTATTAATGATAATCTTTTTAGAAATATTTTCGATATGTGAACATTTTAATACCTATTTAAATCGTACGCTTTCGCATTTTATTGGCTTAAATTAGGTTTTAATTTTATTTTAATTGCTTTTACTAGATATAACCTACTTTTTTACGAGAGTAGATAAAATTAATTATCAGCTATTTCATTCAAGTACGATCGTAACGAAAAGCCTCATTTTCTAGTAGTATTTCAACTAAATTATTAAAATGCACTAAATGATTCTTTCCGATGTAGTATTTTATAGTTATAGTTAATTGTAAGGTTATATTACCTTTAAAGAGCTGTTAAGGTTTGCTGATTACCTCTAGCTTTTGTTCTGTAAGAAAAAAAGAACGAGGTCCGAGGTTACTGAATACCACATGAGTTATAGATGACCATTTTATACAAGTTTCGAACAATGTTCGAGTGAGTTAACTTAATACCTATCAATAATGGTATACAAAATGGTTTTTTAGTTGAATACCGCTACCAAAAAGAAAAGACACCTTACACCTTTACTCGCCAAAGAAGTAGGCAGACTAGTTTCTGCCAACATGTTGTAATACATGTTGGAACATGTTGGAACAAGTTCCAAACTCCTGACAGGGATGGAAGAACAAAAATATGTTTTGATAAAATGACAACCCTGATCGATAAATATATCTTAGATTAAAGAAAGATAAGATTTAGATATGATTCATTTAATATTATTATTATTTGCATATGTAAATCTTTAATTTGTTTATACGAAACGTAAAATTATTCTGACTACGCATGACTAATGTGGTTCTAGACTTGTGGAGATAACCGACTCAATTCTTTTATTCATTTAAATGTTGCGCAGTTAAATCATTAACGGACATATATGTACAATAAGGTTAATGACCTCAATGTGTACGTTGGAAAATCGTATTCATACCGCACCTAGAATGTCAATGGCATCTAGTACCTATATATTTATTCTTGTAACTATGTTCATTCGATTTATAATAAATAAGTTTACAGCTTAGTCAACTTCGCAATGTCGCAGAGTCATATGTGACTCATTTTTTAAACTTACATTCGACTTCTGTATCCAACCATATACAGTTTTGGCTAATACCTCAGACTAAATATAATCTTCTAGCCGACATTATTGTAGAATTAATATGGCAACATATAAGTTATTAGCTTGGTACATGTGCAATAAAGTCGTAAATATTGATAGATGAATTAATAGAAGGCGGTCATTTTATTTCACACTAACAACACTTTAAGAAGTAATTAATATAAAAATTTAAGAGTCAAATTAAATTAAATCATTTAAATGAAATTATACTTTTATCTTTACTAAAAGCGTCTATTAAAGCTATAAAAATATAGGACATTGGTCTAATAAAAATTGATGTTGATTTTCGAAACAAAAAAATACATAACAGGGATATCATTGTGAATTGAAAAGAAAAATGTTCTATTATAACGTTTTATTAACAGTCTAAAGCAGAACACTTCTTTCCTACACTGAATGTAGATTGTATCCTTGTAGAAGTATAGATTCCTAGAACTGTACTGTCTAGGGATGAGATTAGACATAGTAAAGAAAGATAAAAGGTTGTCAAATATCTCCCTTCCGCCTTTTTGTCTTTTGAATTTCGCGGCTATGTACAAAGCGCTACAGA
>JAABKM020000015.1:1878395-1891245 GCA_016277805.2 Papilio aristodemus | reverse complement strand
AACTTATTTATTGATTATGTTGACGTGTAAGTTTTAGTTTAAAAAATAGTGGCAGGACCACAACAGCTGTTTCGTGTACGGGTCTGATCCACCAGAGAAAAGGTCGCAACTTCACAGAAGATAGGTGTGAAGCGGAAGTATTCTGAGTTTTCTATAAAGTGTGTTAGATTCTTAATTCTGGTCATCTTTTCCACCAGAAAATATCCCTCTTCTGTTCATTTCTTCCTTTGTCCGTTAAAGGTAGATGCCAAGAAAAACAGTGACTTTTGAAAACCAATTGTTCGTTTGCCTCTTCTATTAAAAATGAGATAATGGTTCCTGGAACAAATTTAAGCAAATGATTATAACAACAGAAGATTTGCAATACGTTTCTTGTGAGTTTATTGGATAAATTGATGCAAATTTTGTCACTATACATAAGTAAAATACATTCCATTCTTAGTATTTTCCAGTTAGAAAAATTAATTAATGCAAATTTATTTACCGAAATCAATATTGATAATAAAACTAAAACCAAAACTATTTGAAATGTGATAGTGACTTATTTTAATTCATCGCTTGAGACAATAAAAAGAAAACCCGAGTCCCCAGACGGCCATTCATATGAACCGTGAAAAGATAACGAGTCTATATATAAAAAAATCAATTCGGATTGACATCTGTCCGTCGTAGTGGCTTCGTACGCTCGGTTGGACAAAATCAAGTATTACAATTAAATAAAAATCACTCACGCAGAGTAATTAGTTAAAGAAACATCTGGTACCGTTAGCATAAAAATAATACTACGCGTTCTATTATTTTTTATTATTCAATAATTATGTGTGATGACATAGTAGTTATTATCCGAGCTATTGATTAAGTGTGTAACGGTACACCGTTTGATTTATGTTAAAAAATAGTTACTTTAATTAAATTTAATTATTTTTTTATATTATATTAAAAAATAGGCAAATTTATTTAATTTATTAAATTAGTTTTTTTAGGTTTTGATTTTGCTATATATACAAACGATCATAAATATATAGTCGTACAACTTTGGAGTATCCAAAATGAAATTGCTAAATAGCGTCAAATTGCTTTGTTTTCTCAATGCATGCTCATAGCTCAGGATAAGCCTTTAAGGTGATATAAGTAAGATAATAAAGGTTTAGGAATAATCACTACAAAAATAGACCCATTTCAAGTCCAAGTCCAAGTCCCTGCAATTATTATGATGATAATCATTACTTTATATATTTGTATTAAATGTGTAGTTTTTCTACTGACCTTACTTTTAATGGTAGAATGGTTCAATTGAATCCGCGGTATGCGTTAGTTTCCACTCATTGTGGACCGCACGGTGTTGACGACTTTCTATCTATATTACACACTCACACATGCACAATTCCACACACATACAACAAGGTGTCACATTGCCCAAACGTCCGAACGCGGTTTGTCGTCGACAGGTGAATGACTACGATAGTTTTTCCACTTAACAATTGGTGACTACTGAAAATTGTACTCTTTGCTTTAGCTAATAGAATCTATAATATATACAAAGAAGTGTATTTAAGTTATTATGCTGGTCTATTAGAAGCACGAGAAATTAAAACGGATTGATTTTTACAGTATTTGTTAACAGTGTTAGCGTAGCCCACTTACATACGTATTAAGTTAGTGTCAATTTCTTTTGTTTCATTTGAGAGATGACAATTTTTTTTATTGGTAGCAAACGAATAAGCGGTTCACCCGATATTAAATGGCCACTGAACGGGCATCTGCAACTAGCAAATGAATTACAGTTGCGTTGCCTTATCTTTCTATCTACAGAAACAATTAAAGATATTTTAATATATATTATTGTAAAATAATGGTCACTAGTAATCAGAGGTCTATAACCCCCCATGGGTTCCCTTCACGATGCAGGCCTTATCAAGTGTAATATTCTCTTCGTTTTAAATAGAGAATTACGTTTGAACATTCAATTACAAAACATTAAATTACATAATAACTTACATCTCACGCCTGTATTCCCCGAAGGGGTAGGCAGAGGTGCAACTAGTGCGCCCCTATTTCGCCATATATTTTTCCGTCCCATAATGTGATAGAGGGCGAGCCTATTGCCATACCGATCACAAATTTTATACTCCGGGCAGATATCAAGTTGAAAAAACCCAATATCGTTTTTCCCGACCCGGGATCGAACCCGTGACTCTAGCGTTGCAGTGGTACCGTATACGTAATACGTGATACCACTGAGCCACCGAGGCAGTTTTCACGATTTTTATTAAATGTCTAATAAACAAAACACATTATAAAGGAAAAAATAATACGGAGAGAGTATATTGAAGCCAAATCGAATCGAACAAAATCGTGTAATGATTTTGATAGATGCAATTTTTTTAATCTATTATCGCTAATAACTAGGTATTCATTAATTGAATATTTTTTACACCGCCAATTAAAATACAACTTTTGTAGACGTGAAAGTAATCGATTAGACCAACGCAACACTAATTAATACTAGGACGGGTGATACAAAAATAAAAACCGTATAAAGAAAGGTACGTAGGTACGTAGGTTGTAATAGTTTTTTTTTTAATTTTATGGGTTCAACATACAAGCGCTGTCAATCAGACTATGTTATTAAAGTAAATTAAGGCGGTGTAATCTGTGTTATTTATATACTTTCGATGAAATTTCACCCATGGGCGTCACACTAATGTCTCAAAACAGGTATTTTCTAATAGCTGACGGTGTTAAAGCAGTAATTTTGCAAATGGCCGCTCACCTACGATCGTAACGAAGAACAATCCAAGTGTAATTACTTTTACAATACATTAACGGCTTCTTATGATGAACCGTCTCTACGATATCTAGCACCGTTATGGCTTTACGGTTTTAATATTGTGTTTATAAATTATTAATTGTAAATTATCTAATATTTCATTTTGAAACTGCCTCGGTTCGAATCCCGGGTGGGGAATAGTGATATTAAGTAATTTCAATTCGATATCAGCCCAATGTTTTCAATTTGTGTCCGATATGGTGATAGGCTCGCCCCCTATCGTATGGGACGGAAAAAACATACGGAGAAAAGGGGGTCCACTAGATACGCCTCTGCCTACCCCTAAGGGGAGCACAATTTATGCTTCCCAGATAAAAATATATATCTATCATATTATTGGCATACAAAACAAAGGCACAGGAAATAACGTTTTTTTTTTCTTCTATAAATATAAGTAATATTTGTATACACAAGGATATTTGTAAAAGAAAATTAATGCTTACTTTATAAAAAAAACAAGTGATTTGTTGCATGCCCAAATAGTACTACATAAATAATTTATACAGATTACAGACTAAATGAAAATACGTGTTTAATAGTAAAATATGTTTCAAATACAGTTATGGTACATAAAAAATGAGAATCAAATCTAAAATGATGGTCTCAGTAACACAAGATAGGCGTGCCTCAGACCAACGTAGATCGCTTAAGGGAATGTTTTGTTCTTATTGATATTTTATAATAAATAACGATCTATACAATAGAAAGCCATTTTAAATTATGACACGAAGATATAGCAATTTGGGCGTCGCTATAGTAACTTTTAATTCGGTATTTCTAATTGAAACAATACGAATGGTAATAAATTTGAGAAACTGTCGAAGAATTTAATAGAGAAACATGCGCTGACCGGGTGGCCGTAAGATCGATGGCCTTTGTTCCGATTTCGTTAGAACATTTGGCTACAGTTTCAATTTGATAGTTTTTAAATAATATATAAATTATATTTGTGTTTCTGTTTAATTTGTGAATCTAACATCCAACCGTATTTTAAAACGTATTTTTTGATGTAAAATATGTTGCCAGGTTAAAGGGTCATAGTTTTCATTGTTAAAAAGTACGCTCATAACTATGCAGAGCGTAGTAAAGCCAAGACTGTAGCTGCGCTCAGATTTGTTATAAAAAATGGCCATTTCGTATTCCTCACCTATTAAATTTCTTTTTCCAGGGACTGGTAAATTAAACTGTGGGCATTCACAACAATTATGCTATTTAAAAAAAAAACACGTCTTTATTTGCCGAAGTGGTATTTTTACCCTCTCGGCAGTAAATTCGCCCCAAAAGGGAGTTTATTTGGACACTAACAATATTTACAGGGTAATGAAAAAGAAAACCTTGGCATAATTTTAGAATTAAATTGATGGTAATGCGTTGGGGTATGCGTGGGAGTATGTTATGTTATGTAACATATTTCCCGATGTGATAGAGAAAGGCGAAAATAGTACACTCTAATTTATTACAATATTAGGACTTTACTATGTCAGTTTTTAGTTTCATTGTTCCTTTAAATGTAAATGTATGTTTTATTTCAGATATTAAATGGCACTGACGCTGCCAGTGTCAATGTAGTATTCAGTATAAGCTAATATTAAATATAATTTACTACCATGTCTACATTGTGATCTCATTTAAATATTTAAACAATATTAAAAGATAAAATTAATTTAATTATGAATAGTAAAATATAAAATCTTACGAAATGCGTAAATTAACGAATTATATTAGGTAAAACCAGTTCACAGAAAATTCAGTAAAATTATTTTTTTTTATTACCGATATTAATAATTAATGCAAATAAATAAAACAAAATTGTGTTAAAAAGACCGATAGCGAAAGTGATTTTAATCCACTTTTCATCTGAAAATATTAAATAAGTTCTAAGAAGTTTAAGTTATTTTCCTATTCAATTTTTTGAGAAAAATTGAGTCGACTTTATCATTTACTAAAGAAGTTATTTACGTATATTTTGTTCTGGCGAATATTGACTTATGATCTCGCATCCAATGAGATCTGACATATTATTGAATGAATTTATTTATGAACTAAAATCTCTTTAGATTACAGTTTCGCAAAATTGATTTTTTAAATTATAATAAACGTTAGATTTTATTATATAAAAAATCATAATACATTAGTAACAAACAAAACCGGAAGGCACTCAAACGTTTTAAATGTTTCACAATAACCGACACGGCGAGTAAAAGAACGAACGATCGCCAATTAACAATCGAAAGAAAGTGTCGGCTTAGTCGCTTACACAAAACAAGGTCTTAATTCCGTACGCTAGTAGCGGTGACGTAATAACCAATTTGTGATTATGATTGATAGTAATCCGTTTAATCCCGGTTGCCGTCTGTCCGAGCGCTCGCCGTACGATCTGACAATGAATAGTGAAGGTATACTCGGACAAGAAAGTCTTTATAAAACATTTATTAATGTACCAGAGTGCTTTACGAAAGTATGCCAGTCGGTTTTAAGCTGAAATAAATTAAAAGGCTCGGCTTATATTGAAAGTTTAGGTGTCTTGATTGAAAGAAAAAAAAACTAGCATTGTAATGTGACAAATGCTAATCGCTTATTTCAATTAATATTTGTACGAATGTACGAATGCACGTTCAATATACTTGTGTAAACTTTAAGTTTTTACTTATACTTAAGCTTTGAATAATGCAACGTAATTATAAGATTTCGCTGCCTTTATTCAGAATAAACTTACAGAGGACTAAACTGTCGAACTTATAACGGAAATTAAGTATTATGTATTTTCCTTTAAAGGGATTTAAAGTAACAAGGCTAAAAACAGATAACGGAAGAACCGGGTTATACACTAATAGCTCTAATAATCCGTGATTGTTCGTTTTTCAGAGCTTATATGTTTCAGGTAATTTATACGTCTTATGCTGCATATAAATTTAGATGTGGGTCAAAAACTGTCAAGGCCGTCGCGATAAAACAAAATCAATGTTTCCGTCGACAAACCGTCCAAGTAACCTTCTGGTATATTAATTTGCTAAGATAAAATGTATAATAATGATTAGCACCTTATTTTTTAAATAATTCGACTGTTAGGTTGCCTGTGTTCAAGGTAAATGCAACACAAAGGTTTTATTGATACTCATTTTGGCAGGTAATTATGTTTTTGCATTACATTTTCTGTTGTATCATTGAAATTAATGGATCGAATCCATTCATTTACCGGTTATGCATTGCAATAGTAATTTTGTATTTGCGATATTTGGTGCGATTAGTTCTGCTTACAAAATTGACTATGTTATATTGACAACCCGACTTTACACGGGTAGCAGAAATACGCCATTTATTTTAATGCCGTACGTACCGTACCTCAATACGTCTCATTTAACATTGTTTTTTTTCCAGTCAGTTCATAAATTGTTCGATTAATTATACAAGAATCTTCAAAATGAATTTTTTTACTCGATCATCGTTGAAGTCCAAAAAGTTTTAAGTTGTAAACTTAGATTTATCATGACTCAGATTGACATTTAAACAAGGAGGTTACTAAAATGTTTAGATATGGTCATAGAAAATGGTGAGCTTTTATTATTTGAAAAGTTCGATTTTATAGATCTTTATTAGTGCTTGAAATTGAGAACCTAAAGTAAAATTCTATTTGTTTGTTTATAAAAGAGGAATCAAATTATTGTTCTTTTGTAAATTAAGATGATATTATAAAAAAATTTAATTCTAAAAATAAGTTATAAGACCGGATTGTAGATGAACAATAAAATAAGCGGATTCGCATGTCTAAGGCAGCGAGTATAAAAAAGAAAACAAAAGCTTCGCCGCGGGGCATGAAGTCCAAGGTATAAGTAATTCTTTAGAATTTAATTGATAACAAGACAGGTGCGGTAAGTAGGTGCGTTAGAGTTGCCGTCTATATCATTTTAAATACTTATACATACTAATGATTTATTAAGTAACTAGCCATCAGCCTAGAATAGACTTAGCAATATTTCCGAAACGTCTTTTGAAACTGTACTACAGTTCTGATATTTCAATTCTGCTATTTTGTTGGAGTAAAAATTGTATCACATAACTGATAAAAATGTTATATTAATTGATAAAATATTATTAATATTAAAGCACAAGTGATTAGCCACTTGAATGACTTGCGAAAGTATTATATTAAGATAATATAGTGGTACAATTGTGTTACAAGAATTAAGGTCAGGATATTTGTTTAGTTTTACAGAAAAATTAATATAAAATATTTTAACTGCAGTAATGCATTAAAATACGTGTGTAAGCGTCCTTATTTTATTACTTTGTATACGGCGGGCACTTGTTAGCGATTATACTTGAACGGAATATCGGACAGAAGCCTGTAGGGATTAACGGATATAAAACATAAGGCGACACGCATTTGACACAATAATTCGGCCCCCACATAAATTTATCGAGTCGTTCAGACATGTCCGAGCGCGAAGTAAGAAAGCGAGCCCAAAGTCGATTGTCTCGATAAATAATCACAATCATATTAACTCTTAGCCGAAATTGTTCACCAGAATTAATTACTTCCTTTCGTGATTCAAATGTTTATCTGTTTAATGTTTCCCTTATATCGATTCTACATAACATAAAACAAGTTCCATAATTTAATATATCAAATAAGAAGTGTTGGTTTTTGATGCCTATTCTATGTTTATTTAATAAGATTTCACTGATAAATCACTCCGATTAGATCGATAATACCGATAAATGAGGTGGTCAAAAATATATATCCAATTGTAAATGTGATTATCACACTTAACCAATAACTGCCGCAGTAATACATATTGTATATTGGCAATCTCATAATAAAATCGATATTTGGGTTTATTCCACTCAATATCAGCCCAGTTTGAAATTTGTGCCCGATATGACAATAGGCTAGCCACTTATCCCATCATAGGAAAGACATTAGGCGAAATGGCGGTGCATTAGTTGTACCTCTGCCTACCCTTTCGGCGAATACAAGCGTGAGGTATGTTCATAATAAAACTGATGAAGTGACCTTTTGTATTAGAACTGAACACATTACATTTAAATACATTTCATTACATGAAAGAGAAGGAAAACGTAAAATTGATGGAGTAAAAGAAAAACTTATGCATTCAGTATAATGCGGTACATTTAAAAGGTTGCATTTTTCAATTTCCTTTAAACACTTTGTCTTTCCGTTACAGATATAGTTGCTTTAACGTTTTGTTTTGACATAAACTTTAATATTTATAATGTAAAAAAAAAGAAAATATTATAGTTTGTGTAAATTTGACATGTAACAAATCTATCATTCTTTTTTAAATAATGGATATAAAAAACTATATATCATGTCACTCAAACAAAAGTATTTAATGTATTGTATAAATCAGTTTTAATGTAGTAATAATAAACAAGTACTGAACAAATTATCAGCCAAGCCTAAATTTAGAGAAGACCTTTGCGTAGTGTACCACTAAATTAACAACCTGAAAACTACGATTTGTTATTATTTAAGAAAACATGAGAACTTTAATGTCATAAAATGTACATAAAATCTAATCGAATCGATATTTCTCGTCTTCGATTTTATCAATTAAAAAACCGTAAACATCGATCTTTAAAAGTAATCAGATATCGATACGTGTATCGATTTTAAAGTTGTATTTATCTCTCTCGAATGTCATTGGATCTTTATCTCAAAGAGATAAGTCCCATGATAAATATTTTCTCAATGTCTCCAATGACCTTTGCCCTAACACCATGTCTTAGGCAATTTTTCATTCAATATTTCAATTTAGAACGGCATGTGTGAATAGACATTATAAATGTGGTTAGGGATTTATTGAAATAAATAGAAAATATTCTTCTTACTTTTTTAATATTATTTAAGGAATTGATCATGAAATTATAAGACATGTTATATTGAAATTGGACGAAGAAAAACGTACTTTGGTCCAACGACACAGTTTTGCAGTTCTTTTAAAGATTAGTTTAGAGCGATCATTTAAAAACTGTTTGCTTATTAGCTGTATTCAATTTCTTTGTGTGATATCTCTATCTTTTAACGCGCATAATGGCAACTCGAGTCATTAACTCGGTTACTCAATACAAATTAATTTATTGAAACAATTGTGTAGTAACCGAGCTATATGACAATATATTCTGAACCTTTTTTCATTGTGTTTATCAAACCCTAAATAATTAGCTGTAACACCTATTTACGCGTCATATGGCGATAAGTGGGTACACTAGTTGCACCTCTACCTACCCCTTCGTGGAACACAAGAGGTATGTTTTTTATGATATTACTGACCCAAATTTGCATTATTGTTAATGTTAGTTTTTTTTCACATATTTATCGAAATGGTGTTAATTGAAAATCTGCCACTAGTATGTCTTATATTCTTGACAAATAGATCGTATATTTATAATTTTTTTATATAATAAATGTCGATAATAAATTATTAATAATGTTTCTATTATCATTTTACAAGTCCTTAAGTCTATGTATTAACAAAAAAACATTGGTTCCGCGGTACTTTGTTCACAATCCACAGTACATTTTTTGTAATAAATACGTGTAATAAATTACAAATCAATTTGTTACGGAATCGATACGACAACACTGTCTCTGGGTACGGGAACATGCTGCTAGTAACTTACGGAAGGCGCTAGAGAAATACATTACAAAATAAAATATATGTCGGTTACGTTACATTTGAAGAGAAGTAAAACATTTTATTGTATTCAATTCAAAGTGAAGGAATGTATAAGACATAAAATACGATCGAGTTATTGATACCAGCATAGGTTTTCAACAATATACGCTCCGATAGAGCCATTTTGTAAATTACATCAATTCAACATTTCAAATTCTAATATTATACAGATTCCGTGAGATTTTTTTCTCTGGATTTATGTAAAACATCTGCAGGGAACCTTATTTCATATTTATACGTTAATTTACTTTACTCATACATTATCAATGCATTTTAATTTAAAGATCACGACAGTCGATACCCAATAATATATATGTTACAGATTAATAAGGTATCTTCTGATTCAATAATAGAATTTAATTAGCATAAATGTAAAAGTACATAAAAGCCTTACTTAAGCATAATATTAAAGAATAATAACTGAGAAACTTGCTCAAAATAGTCGTGGGTTCGAATCCGTCAGTCGACTATTGCCATAAACTATTTCCTAGCACAAACTTAAGTTAACATTAAATAATATAGTCATATTTTTCCACAATATACTTACATTTTATAATAAAAATCATGAAAAATATCGCGTTAATTATTCTGTGAGGGTAAAAAACACATAGTTTTATTTATTGTATATTATATCTAATTCTACAGTCTGTGTATACCACATATGCAATATAGATATAAACGGATCTTCTTTTTACGATAACTCGACTTAAGGCTTAGCGTAATTTGACCTCCAATGTAAATAAATGTACTCTTTATTACAGGTCTTAAGAAAGTGGATTGTACCGCAAGTTATAACGTTACATAGCTTAATAGAATGCAAGTTTAGAATTGATGCTTTACAGGTTTGCGAGGATATAACTGAGGACAGTAAACCTATTTAACTGTAAGCTAACTATACAATGCATATAATCTCATATGAGGTTTAAAATATAAATATTGTTAAAACTACCATATCTATGTAAATAAAGTCAAACTTCAGAGAAGATACTAAAAAATTAAATAGAGTGAATGTAGAATTCGACAATTTTTTACAGAAATTTACATCTTATATGAAGTAATTAATTAAAATATTTAGTTGAAATACAGAACTTTAATTTATTATTTCATGTTAAAATAAAATAAATATACATAATAAGATGGACAGAAACAATTACCAGTCCCGTTTTGCGGCTGCCATCTGGAAAAACAAATGAACATCTAGCGGATTATCCAAATTACCATGTTTATGAACAGGTGCGCCGCCGTTATCATTGTAAATGATCTGACAATTTACCTCGGAGCTAGGCTTCCTTGTTCATCAGTGCACGCATTACAGCCCTCATTCGTCTCCATTGTTGGTAAAGAGCACGCACTTATTGCCTGGGCAATAAGTGGGAGCAAATACTCTTATGGCAGAGTAAAATACTAGGCAGACATCTATTTCATTTTTTCTACACTAATACTAAACATTACGTTGTATTCATTGGTATTTACTATTATGTAACTCTACTCAACTCAAAGCGCCAAAGTTTTAGAGTACGAACTGTGAAACATACACCACATAATTGTGGGTTCAAATCTCCCATTCGACTGTTGTCTACCCTGTCTTTTTAGATGTCAGTAATTCTTTTAGGAAATTTAATATTTTTTTAAATATAATCAGGTTATGAAATAATTTATTAATATTACCATTCCAACTAACCTATAAAAAGCTTGTGAGAATGGGGGATCAAACCCACGGCAATGTTTTGTATGACACGTAGACCGCATCCTGAACCATTAGACTATTTATTGGTGTTTCATTAAAAACATATAATAATTTAGAACGCGTAACATAGATAGCATTTGAAGATTACACAACATTTGGTACAATTACTAACTTACTAAAGTTATTAGGCAGACTACAAAGTCAAGAGCAATTAATGGCGGCATTAAAATAGGATTATTTATTGTAGATAATCATCTTGTTTATCTTCTGAGGCCTCTTCATTGAGTCAGTCCGCAATCAATTCCATTATTATTTGTTTCCGTTTCTAGGAAGCGAAGCGCAGTTCAGCTGCTCTTAATGCACTGAGTTCTCGGGATATTATACGACAACACGAGGTCAATGTAATTGATTACTCTGAAAATGCTTCCTGTGTATTTGTAAATATTGAAAAAGACTCACTGTATTTCTGGAAAACATAAAATAAAATAAACACCGAAATTTAGAAAAATTATTAAGATTAGATTTAATTTTTATTATTAAAATATCATATTCATAAATTTAATAAAAGCGTATCAAAATAATCTTAGAAAAGGCAGTTTTACATATTGAGCGCTCTTACTAAGGCAGAGATCATATTATATAATGCTTTACTTAGAATAGAAAGTTATTGTTACACCAGTAAAGGCTTTATATTTTTATTTATAAACGAAAATAAAAATAACACAACGACATATCCTAACGTAACATGAAATGACAAATATCAACAAATCGATCTACCGAAAGCCATTCACGTGAAAATATGTTCGTCATATAATTCTTAAGGCGTTATCGGCCACATTTCATTACATATAAATCATCGGACGTATCAACTTACAATTGATTGTTTTTACGCCTCTGCGGACGGAGCTAGGAACAGCGGCGTGTCTTTTGCGCCCACGCAAGTCGTTTGACGGTTGTCGTTTTTAACCGTGGCTCGATATCGTATCATTTTTATCGCTTGTCTCTCAGATTGAGCAATATCTACCGTCATAACTATATTACACTTGTTTAGTATTACGGTTTCGGATTTAAGACGAAGTTGAAGTGTTAAAAATTTGTTTGGAAAGTTCTCGAATATATTTTAAACTGTTACGAAGTTTATCAAAAGAAACGCCACTCATTTGTACGTGGTCATAAAAGAAGTAGGCAATATAATTGCAATCTCTAATACAAATATATAAAAATGTTTGTCTGTTTATACTGGACAGATTCAAAAACCATAACATCCAATCGCCGTTAAAATTTAGGAAATTATTAGGTATTTCCCCAGGAAGGTTTTTTTTATATGTTGTACTGCCTTTTTGTTCAATCATAGCAACTTGTGTACGGGTACAGCAAGTAACTGAAAGTTTTTGATAAGTACAAAACAGCCTGTAGTACAATAATTTTATACGTTGTTTTTTAGAATAAATATGGTAAGTAATAATAAAATAAATTCAACGTTTCTAGTAATTTACATATAACTTTCGACAAACATTACAAGGAAGTGTTAATAAGACGTAAGTTAACTTATGTACCGTTAAAAATTTATTAGTTTACTTTGTTATTCAAACACCGGCACTGTTTAGAAAATCAAATTCACGATCGGCCGTG
>JAABKM020000015.1:1461446-1471764 GCA_016277805.2 Papilio aristodemus | reverse complement strand
GAAAAGTATTTAATGCAACAGAAGACTTCTTTTGGATAAAAGAAAATGTGTAGATAAACTTGCAGCAACTTTTTTTTTGTTATAAAAAATAACAATCTTTACAAGACGATAAATTTATTAAAATTCAAATAGTTCAGACAACAGAACCAACGGAAAATGTTTTTACCTGCTTTCGCAGGTATTACGAGACTGGGTCTATAAGGCCCCGTGCGATCGGTGGCTCGAAGCCCCGTGTGGCGACAGCAGAAGTGGTGAGCAAGATCGCCCAGTACAAGCGCGAGTGCCCCTCGATCTTCGCGTGGGAGATCAGGGATCGTCTACTCAGCGAAGGAGTTTGCACGTCGGACAACATACCCAGTGTAAGTGATTTGAATCTTTACATGTATTGTTTCATACATTTTCGGCACCGAAAAAAAATTGTGACAATCAGGACACATTTCTTGTAGAACGGAAAGAGCATAGGGCTGAAAGGTTCTAGACAATTAAGTACAGGACGATATGGAGTAGACAGACTGGCTTCATACTTGGAAAACAAAAGCCTACTTTCAGCAGTAGATTCATTACTGTTATTTACCAAAGTAGTAGATTTATTTCTCCTTGTAGCTTTTAGTATTTTCTATAAATTTTGTAAACTATATTGTTTACACTAAAGTTAGAGTATCATTAAACGAGTTTTTAAAAGCTATATATGTGCTAGAAGGAAAGCAAATCCGATGAAATATGTACCGTCGTTTTACTAAGACGCCATTCTAAAGTATGAAAAATACGAAAGGGCGACTCTTAAAGTACAATGGTGCAGCCATACCTATAGTGAGGCTATATACAGGATGCTATAACGCCTTATCTTTCCCCGGCATTATACAGGACTCCCCTTTTTTGTTTTCCCCCTTCCCTCCCCCTTCGCGCCGTGGCAAAACAATATGACGTTATAACTTTTTTCTTCATCTTTTTCCCTTTTTTGAATACGAAGCCGGCTCCCTATTGGGACATCCTTTATACGGATCCGATATCGTACGGTATACGGACATAAAAAGCCGATGCGATAATAAGAATGTCTGTATTTCTTATTTCTTCACATGTGGCAACACTATTTTCAAATAGGATAAACACGGCATAAATGAAACCTCTTTTTATTCCAAAAAAATTTTCATGTTTGTTTTTAATTCGTCTTTCATGGACAAAGTCTTTATTACGTGTGATAAAAGTCTGTAAACGTTATGACCCGAAGAAATTCTAAATTTAAGTACGTAAATGCGAACACGGCTCGGTCATTATGCGTCTCGAATCGCGAAAGAATTCTTAAACACCCTTTCGGATGTCACCCCTCGCGAAATACTTAACATAAATTAATTAAGAAATTCGCGCAATCACCCTGTTGCTGACGGTTTGACGAAAAAAAAAACGGCACTAAGTACTCTCCACCGAGAATATCGAGAAAAACATAAAACCGAAATGGAGGGTAAGGAACGGGACGGCGATATGAAATTATAATAAGTGCGAAAGAGTTGTACGACTATCTCTTTTTCTAACGTCTGAAGGATGGAGGGGGGAAGAGGCGATTTTGACACGGTATGAATAAAGAAAATATGAAAGCTTTTGTTGCCGTAAAAATTCCTGTACAGGGGATAAAGTCTTTAAGTTATCAGAGGGAGTCTTCAAGGAAGGTTTAAGGTAGGCTGCTATAGACAGGTGCTTTATATGGGGCGGTCTCGTATTTATTGAGTATCGATATATAGGTACAAAGTTGCCATACATTTGTGTATATATTATTTATGAGGGTTCTTAAGCGTTGAATATATTAACGTCTCGATGGTTCGGTGCGTGCCTCATACATCGACGTCACATTTCGTTAGGCTTGATAAGAAAATTAATATTTATGGAGAATGTGTGGGTTTCACGTCTGACTTGTGACATAAGGTCGTAAGTGACACACTTCATCTAACATTATGACAAGTCAGAAAGAACAAAATTGATTAAAAAAAATAATCAAGATATAATGAATGAAGCTATATGATTAAAATGGAGCCTAATTCAAAATAATTCTATTGTAAAAGTCGTGAATTCGTTTCCAGGGGAATGTACCCCGAAGTTTTGGACCACACAACACGACAATGTTCCAAATTCCGTACACATCATCCTGATGAAATCGTGCCTGCAGAACATTTCCATTATCGCACGCTTTACGTGTAACATTCTACTTCCTGCAATCCCCTAGCGGAATGCTCTGTATCCAGTGGTATTTAAATCCTTGCGGTCGAATACATTGTAAGATAAAGTATTGAAATCTTACAACATTTAAAACTTGTAGAGTTATTAATACGTACGAAACATTCGAAAAAAAAATTGAAACGCATTAGATAAAAAATATGAGATTAATGATGAAGTAAAACAAAATAATTTCTTTGGTAATTTTAACATGAGCAGTGGCCTAATGAATAACAAGGACATCTAAAGCTGATAAGCTTTTACAGTAACAACCCTTGACTAAAGCGGCACTAACAAAGCTAAACCCCGTTAAGTCACCCTTAACGAATTCCTTTGTTATTGAATTTTTGTCCCTTATACGATAAAAATACAGTTTAGTTTCAATTATCATGAAAAATGTGAGGTAAGGGGGTCAATTGTTGGCACATAGCAGGGTCATATCGGTGCAGGGCATGCGTTCCCGTAGCAAATCACTTCCGGCCCACTAAATCCAGGCCAAATTAATGCATTTAGCACGCTCCCTTCGCCACTTTAACTGGGGATGACAACTTTATTTTATTATAACGCGATATTTTCTTGTCATGACAGTTGTTGATTTTTTTTTCTTTCGGGAAGGGCGAGAAGTGTGCTACGAAATATGTATTTACATTTATTTTATCTTACATTTTGTTGTTTATAAAAAAATTGCAGAAATTTTAATGACAAATCTAGATTTAGATGTGTGAACTTATTTTTTAAAGTAACTTAAGCTTTAAATCCCGAACCCACTTTTTACAATTTTGGTTATAACTTTACTAAAATTTCTGGGTTTCAATCGTCCATTATTGTTAAAATAACCAAATATATCGACTTTTTTGTCATTGAAATTAAAACAAGCAAGTTAACTATTTATTTGGATATAGTTGGACGTAATCTGTCTTTTATTTCCTCTAAATTTTCAAAATAAACATTTATATCTGTCTCTAATACACAATGTTTCGATCAGAAATCATTATATTACAAACTGGTTTCAACTTGTATTTATAAACCAATCATTTAATATTGACTCGTAATGTCAAGTTTAGAAACTTCTCGAAACTAATCTCTAAGGAAAACAACCAAATGAATAGATCGTTCGGAGCACTGATTTAAAATATCATTAAACATCATATCAGTATCGGCGATCTCACGGCGCGAGGGGATGCAGCAGCAACAAATTGTAACAAAGGAGACGGGAAAAGAAGATTATCGGAGATGACGCGTGGCGGACACGTGGCGTGCATGTGGTCACATATAGGAACGTTTACCCTATCATCCTACACACAAACAAAATTGCACTTAAATCCCAATACATATAGTTCATTTCTCTTCGCATTAATGTTAAGTTACATTTTGTAAAATCATGTTAACAAAAGTAGATTGTATTTCAAAGGTGTAAGGTTGTAAATCGTTTAAGATATGGTTCTCTGAAAGTTACTTAAAAATAAGAAGTGTTGGAGGGAAATTAATACCACAATTCGTTGGATTTAAGGCTTACATTGATGTTGAGTGCAATCGTTAGCAAATAAATAGATACAATTGTAACGATTGTCTCGTCTATCGCTTTTGTTTGTTTCTGTCACTCGCCATAAGTAGCTCCGGGGCCAATGAAAAGTCAATGTTTATTTTTATAAACCAAAGGACTCGCAATAAAATAAAATATTTCAGACTAAAAATAAAATTAAAAACTTTTTGAACTACGGCCCTTAGATTTAAACGGATAAATTTTCAATATGTCCGCCCTAATCACCGATGAATATTTCCCTAAACTAGTCCTCTTTCAAGGCTCACATTTCCCTTATAGCTCTTCTATCATTAAGTGTTAAACATATTTTTAAGGTACGCATCGAAGAGATCTTCAATATTTATTATGTTATCAAATAAATATCAGTTATTTTATAAAAAAAAAGTTATACTTGTAAGTTTCTTAATATCAGCATATAAACGCCTGTACAAAGGGGTAGGCAAAGGTGCAACAAGTGCGTCCACTTTTCGCTGTATGAATCCTATTGATGGGATAGGGATAGCTATATCCGGCATATCCGCCATATCCGGCACAAATTCCAACCTCCATCTAATATCTAATTGTAACCCAATATCACTTTGCCCGACCGAAGTCGACAATGCCGTGAAACAATAACACAACGAAGACTGTAAAAGAGTAAACTGTATGTATTTAAATTGAAAACATTTTAAACTAAACACTTATGTTTAGTTTTCATTAAAGTCTTCATAGCTCGCGATATATTCAGAATGAGTTAATTACAGGGTTCGAATCCAATAAACATCCCTCTCACCGCGCGGCAAGCGACCGACACGCGAGCACAATGCCCAATGCACAAGATTATCTCTAGCTTATGCAATATTGCTATGAATATATTAAGTCATATTTTTTATACTTAAGAAGTACTTAACATGAATTCATAACTCATTTGTCTATAATATTATTTTTTTATTATTTAGGTTTTTCACTTAAAATTCGGACTTTTACAAATAAAATTATGACATTTCTAAATGTCCAAATTTGATTTGTAAACGACGGATTTAGTTTTTAAAGATAAGTAATCATTAACTAAACCGGCCAAAAACGGTTAAACCGAATACAAATAGCTAAATCATAGTGAATAATTTCAAATGAACGGCAGTTATTTTTTTTCTATCTAATAACTGCATTTTACAAAAGTGTAACTGGTTGTGATTTTATTATAACGAACAGCTAAAACAAATTTAAAGCATTCAAAATGTAATAAAACGTTTAAAACACTTCATAAGCGCGTAATAACAATAATAATGAAGGATAATATATAAAAATTGCGTGTCGGGAGCGGGGTGGGGGCGCACGTGTAGCGACGATGCTTATCTCGCTTCGCTTGTCACCCTCGCCGCTGTCTCGCCCGCTTTATTTCCAACTGTATTTCGCACTGAACATTTTCCATGGGATTTTAGACAAGCAATATTTAACTCAATGTTTATCGTATAAAATAATCTTTAAAGTACTAGTTTTGCAACTTCCAACAATTTGAGCATCTATACATACTTATATGTTGAAACGAGTTAATCTCTGGAATTATAACCAAACGGAATTGAAGAAATGATTTGTTTTTCAAGAAAACCAAATTAAAAGGCTTTATTAAAATCAGAGATGCAGACGAAAAGAAGAAGAAAGCTAAGCAATGAGGATCCGTATGGCACAGCTAATTAAAGTCTTACGTCTTAATATTCAGTCTTTAAGATTAATTTTATTTTATAATAAAACTGCGTCGCATTTATTTAGCAATAGGTAATTTAAAATATAAACAATCTTTAAAATAAAATCCAATTACATGTAAAATAGCAGAAATATGGCCTGGCGGTGATAGAACGAAAAACAGGGTTAGGCGGGCGCCCTCAGGTTACCTTACCAAAGTTTAATCAGAAACTATTCAATGGTTTAGAAATACATAAAATGCATACATAAATAGAAACATTTGTTTTACTGAGATAGATTATCTAATTTTAATATAATGTATACGTCTTCGTCTTGAGAAACAGATTACGTATATTTAGGTGTAAGTCCTAAAGCGGTCCGCCTTCTAAATAATGCACCGCCCTTCTCTGTACAGTCTACAAAATCAAACGGGCTCATTTAGTTTAACTATAATTCACAGTTCAGTTTTATACACTTATATTATTTTAACAGTGGTAGAGCCACCAGCAACAATAACATCAGTTTCACGAATGTGCCGGCTCGACCGATGTGATACCACGACCTCACAGAAGACAGACGTGAAGCAGTATACTGCGTTTCGTCTGATGAGTGAGGTGCCGGAGGCCCAATTTTGATCCTTTTCCCTTTCCCATCCTTTTCTAACTAGGAAAGGGGAAAAGGATATGACAGGGGAGGGGATCAATAGGAAAAGGAATTATCCTTTTCCTGTTGATCCCTCCCTCTGTTCTTTAAAGGTAGGCAACGCATCTGCAACTTTGTTGCAAGTGTCTATGGACATCGGTCACCGTTAGGTGTACCACTTGTTCGTTTGCCACCTTATAGTATAAAAAAAATATTAACTGACACCACTTCTGGCTTTGACAGTCGAAATACCCGACAAAAAATAGACTTTGCGATATCTACGTTTGTGTATTTGTTATAACATATAATGGTATATACTTTAATTTTCTTTGAGTTATTGTTATATTTTTCGGTTCTCAATTTGAGGAGAATAGTATGGATTTTAATATTATAGCAAGAAGTTTATACCAATATTTGTAGCCTGTTTTAATCTGTTTTGGTGACCGTACTCGTCCCCCTTTATACGATCCTCTATGTAACATAAACAGATACTCGATAAGATAAAATACCCGATTAGTATTTACTTATAACAACATATTGGGGTACTTTGTTCAATTTAACTTAGGAACGTATAAGAGGGTACTTCAAATAATATAAATCAAAATCTGTAAAACACAGAGAAACTCGATTTTTTTTCCTTATTTAGGCTTTAAAATTGCTTATGATTAAAGGTAAAAGAGCAAGTGGTCGTGTTACATCAATTAAAATTAAATATAGTATAAATTATGTTTTATGTTAAGCCTTAAAACAAGGCCTTAAAAAAATAAAAAGGAAAAAATAAGAATATAAATAAATTTACTCCACCTCACTATGGAACACGTTCCTATATCTTTATTTTTATTTCCATTTAAAACATAAAATAAAATCTGTGACATTATGTTAAAATTAAAACAATAAAATTAAAAAAGTTTTTCAATTTCCAACTGTATTTATAATATTTATTATATATAAAATAATATAAACTCTTTACACTCAACAGATTATCAAAATCTTCAACATTGTAAACCACAAGTATATGTTATAATTTAAAGTAACCTTATTTGTTTATATTGCGAGCTTTTAAGACAGCTTGAGGCCGGGGCCCGCAAGGCATTCTTAGGCTCACACGGCTGGTTGAACATCAAACGGCCGAAACTCCTAGCACTACATAACATAATCAGCCGTTTAGGCATTCTTTGATAAACAACATAAACGTCTTTAGGGGAGAATTTAATTTGCCTGTCGCTCTGCTTTGTCTGCTCGTTGCTTGAGATTTATTCATATATGTATAACATCCATCTGATTTATGTTAATACATGATTCAGACTTTTACCTAATAAAGGTATATAGATTATAAATTAATTTTGATTTAATTTTAAAAATAATTATTATTTTATAAACAATGACAAATATTTAATATTATGAACAATTACAAACTACGTATTGCTTACGACCTCGCTTTTAAAAAACTTTTGTATTGAAAACGAAACGTATATATTTCTGACGGCGCTTAAAATATAGCAATATGTATCTCTGTGTAAAAAACATAGAAACCTTACAATGGTAATAAACTGTTATACTGTCAGTCGAGACTTTTTAATGTAATTATTACTTGTGTTTTAGAAGTAAAATTCTTAACTTAAATAAATCGATATAAAAACAAGCTTAAGAAAAATCTAAATTTAAACATCCAAGATCCCTTTTCTAATTTTTATTTGTTTTTAAACTGCTGGCAACAAGCGTGTGCGGAGTTTGAATAAAATCACATTCAGCCAGTGGGGTGCCTCCCCTGACGCGGCGTATTCAAAATATCGACATATGTTGTGCGTTTTACGCAGTTTTAATTTTAATCCACTCTCAGCACTTTACATATGAGATACGCTTGTTCATTCCGGTTATCGATTTGGTACACCACTAGTTTATATAGATATCGATACCTGTTCCATCTTTTGAATCGTTTAACAGTTCTATTATTAAGAATATTTAGAATATCGAATTATCTTTATACAAGATAGCAACGTGCCCCCAGCTTCGCTTAGGTAGGTGGATCAGTAAATTAAAAAAAATATGGTTGAGGTTAGTTAGAGCTTTCTAAAAGTTAAAAAATTATTAAATCGATTCACTAGTTTTACCTTTGTCATATAACAAACCGGAAACTTTTCTTTCGTTAAACATAATATCCATTAATTAAACCATCGGAAACAAAGTTGTATTTCTAATCTCGCTGATGTGATTTGTTAGTACAAAGCGCCCACCGATATTGGCTTATTATCGAAGTGCGACTAATACGCGCCTCGGAACCATTTGCGGTGCACAGACAGACAAACGTTCTAATTCATTAGCCAATCTCGCTTAGCATTCCACGCGCTCCAAAACTATAGTGGGATAGACAAACATAATATCAATAGAGTACGTTTATTTCTCTGTATTTTATGAAAGGGGTAGGCAGAGGTGCAACTAGTGCACCCACATTTTGGCGTAAGTTTATTGTCCCACGATATAAATTGATAACTTCGTATACCCTGTGTTAAATGAAGACTTAAATTTTATAAACAAACTATCATCACTAACCATACAATGGTCACAGCATTTATATTTTAATATGGCGAAGTTTGGGTGCACTACTTCTACCTCTGCCTACCCCTTCGAGGAATACAGGAGTGAGATATGTTTTTTTATATACTAGCATGTATGCGTCGATGTATGTATGTAGATGTAGCGAGAGAGGTGTGCCAGGATCGTACCAAATGGAAATCCTTAATCTCTGCCTACCCCTCTGGGTTAAGGGCGTGAGCGTATATTTATTTATTTATTCTATACTTAAAATAATTGCATACTATATGTATCAATAAAAACTGTTTTTACATATTAAAAATTTCGTATTAGTTCAAGGCGCTACGCCGTAGGCATTTGCTACAAATTAAAAAAATATTTATTACACAATTTATGTACTAACAAAAAAGTTTTGCGTAAAAAACTTTGAAACCATTAGTTTTCTAAATTTTTAAATACTTATACGTATTAATCTATTGTTTTATTTGTTCTTTGTAACTCACTTTTAAAATAATATAAATATAAGGTATTGTATAGTAATTTAAAAACAAATCATATAATTTACAATGATCAATATCTAATTTCACAGATAGCAAAAACTGTCTACATGTCATTTTGACAGCGACATCACTTTACCGCGCAAATCTCGTCACCGTCCAAATCACAATTCGCAGTCGTTAATAAAGTACCCTCCTCGAGTTAACACATGAGTTATGACTTATTACTGCCCCAAACAGCGTGCGACATGTAATAGCCCCTGTGCGAATCAAATGACATGTCAATGCATTGTCACCTATGCGATTTACGTCTGTGGTAACGCTGCACAGACTAAATAGGGATACTCTATGGTAACCATATTTTATCTTATGTTCGAACATTTTGACATACTTTTTGTATAAAATTAAGAAATGATTAGTAAGAAGATATTTCAAATTAAAATTAATTACAAATTTCTTTATGACAAAAAATAATGTGTGCAACAAATATAATAATGTAGGCATAAGTAGACAAGTAAGGTAGTCATATATACGTCTTGGAATAAATACATGAGTAATTAATTAATTAAAGAGTCCAATTAATGTCAAAAAAACAAAGACAAAGCTCTTGCACTGTTTTGTTTTATGACACAGACTTAATACGACAATGGACTTAAGCAATTTTTGATAAGACAAAATAATTCAAAACTATAATTTCAGTAATTTTAATTGCTTATGGACGCACGTAAAATACAATTAAATCAAATAACTAACTATTTAATAAAAAAAAAATCTAATAGTTAGTTGAAAAAATAATGTTTAAATTTGTGAATGTCCTGATTTTATTATAAAAGTCATGTGGACACTAGAATGACCGCTACTGTCTCTTTCAGTCGCGTTTCCCGATGCGCATTCCCTCTCAACAGATATTTATTATAATTTTATGCGGCGTCCACACTCTGCCGTCTCTTTTGTGTATTTAAACGATGTCCTTGTCGGGGTTTTTGTTGTAAGAGGGTGACAATAATATGTAATAACAGCACTATCGAGATCTGCACACTCTTGAATATTTATAGGTTTTTTTTTGATGAATCGGATGCTAGATTTAATTTGGCGATTACGCAGTGTCAGTTGTCCGTAATTACAGCAGTTACTGCGCCGCAATTGTGTTAATGTTCATGTTAAGTGATGAATAAATAATTTATTTTATTGTAAAATATGTAACTACTAGGCTAAATGTACAATTAGTATCAATTTA
>JAABKM020000015.1:1403739-1414066 GCA_016277805.2 Papilio aristodemus | reverse complement strand
AATTTTATCGAAATTTAATAAAATTTCCAATGTGTTAATGTCATATTTACGTTATATAAATAATGTATAATATAATAGATGTAATCCTTAGGAAGATAATGACGGTGAATATTTGTATAAAATACTTTATTGTTTCAAAATTCGTTGCCGTCCATCTCTGTCTCGTCCATGTCACCTTCAAGGTGCATTTTGTTTATTTTCAATGTAGTTGTAAATGAAGTGATCTAATCGTATTTTGAAAATATAATATAAAGTTTGCACACGTGTGTACTGCAGAAAAATTATATGTTTATGATAATCATTTAGCTTATATTCTATTCTTTATATATTATTTTGTGATTAACTAGTAAAACTAAGAGCCTCTACACACTGAATGGTTGCTAACACGTTTAAACAAATAAAAAAAATCACCACTAAAATGTCATTCAAAGTGCATTTTTTTCCATCCCACGTGAATGTAAACTGCAGAAGAGTGCACGTGCTCTAGTCACTCACGCGTGATATTTTAATTGCAAATGCATCTAACCGCGTGAACTCTGTATATTAATATAGTTGCTTCGCGTGCTAGTAGCCGATATTATTCTATGATTTTAGTTCACAGCATTACGTGTATGTCGCAGCCAAACTGTTAAATACGTTATATCATGAAACGCTCAAAAACGCTAAATTTCACGCGTTTTCATCAAGATCTATAAAATAATATTTGTTACTGGTTTTAATTAAAGTACATACGTTTGTAAAACAACAGAACACTTTCTTAGTGCAAAACATTTGCGTGTTTTATTTTCCAGCAAAATCGTAACTGTATTTCGTAAACTGGCATGCTTTATCTAAATCCTTATTGTTTTCGTACAAACCAAATATTTGTCAGCCTGTGGAGTGTTGGCGTGTGATAAACCTTTCCAATATAGGATTAGCTGATATCCCTACATCAGCTAATCCTACATCCTATATGAATGCCCTAGTAAGGATCAGGGCATTCATATTTACAACACTAACAAATCGTTGTGTGGGTCAAGGATATAAATTTTACGTTTCTGTAAACACTTCAGACGTAATAACTCTTGAATCTTATTGTATATTTGTACATGTGTCTAGTAATGTCTAAAAAAAATTACATACAAAAGACGAATAAAGACTGACTTATTAATAGGCGACAGGCTTGCCCCCTGTCACATTATGGGATGGGAAAACACACAACATAAGTATAATATATAGTCGATAGAGCCGAAACGCCCGACGCTGCACATGTCACTATGCTTAAGGAAAATATGGTAATTTTTGAGGTAAGTATAAATACTATTATTGATTTAAGGATCTTGATTTTACAAACAGGATGTAGAAATTTGCAATTAAATTAGTTTGACACTATCAAGTGATAGTAAATATATTTTTTGATTTTTAAATTGTATAAAAATTTTTAACTTTTACCTAAATAAGATTCGTTATAAAATTATATGTTTTAGCAGTCTTGTTTTATTTCTGATAAGTATTATTTATTATATAGAAAAATCAATATTTTCACATTGATTGTTAAAATACTCTTTTAAAAGAATATTTCACCCCAAAAATTCAGTTACAGCCCTAGCGGGGGCTGCTAGGGTTGTAACTGAGTTTTCGATAATATAATAGTGATTCGAGTTAAGAATTTGAATTAACGTTAACTCGATATTTCATAATGATTACGTTTATCAGAGGTATGTAAGCTTGCAGGCGCGGAACGTAAACATGTAACAATAGATTGTGTAAGTGTTATACAAGATCTAGCTCGCCAGAAGCATTGTTGGCTTCATTCGATATTTCGTTGATAAATCTAGTGGATTCCAGATATTACTAGTTCTGACTGGTTCTAACCCGGTCACTGAATTAAATATTAGAGGTCACGTACTAACGAATGTTTTAATATGAAAATGTATAGAAAAACATACCTCACGCCTGTATTCCTCGATAGGGTAAGCATAGAACCCATGTTGTGATAAGCGACTCTATTAGGCACAAATTGGCAATTTTGCTCGACCCGACTTCGGGTTCGAATCCCGATCCCGAGAGTTGCTGTCGTACCGTAATACAACTGCGCCACCGAGGTAGATTAAACTAATTAACGTAATTAGCAGTACCTTTATTTGAATGGTTTCATTATAACAACAGTAAACAATACATAAGTTGAACAATGCAAGAGTTTCGCAAATGTATTACTATGTGGGGCAATTAAATGATTGTACAGGAGGAATTAAATTGCAGTGAATTGTTGCGGTGCAGTGGGAGTAATTGATGTTCGAACTACTGTAGACCCTGGTAACACCTTATAACAGAGCCGTCTATCGGATCAATTTGAAATCTAAACCAATTCCAGACCCGCTCAAGTACGAAGTTTCAAAACTGGTAAAATCCAGGTTTTCGCTCAATGCAAAATAAAACTTTTTCTTTCACAGATCAGATGATTGAAGATTTGAACAAAAACTCAACAATGTGACCATTCGTTACTCATTCATAAAGAAATAAACCAACAAATCCTATTTCTTTTTAATACGGAAGTGCGATTTTCAAGCGATCAACAAAAAGGTCAATTAAGATGTGTCCGCTCCGTTTGGCGGTTGATAACCGCAAAAACCACGAGCCAGGGAAGTGGCGTTCTGTCTCACTGATGGTGGAAATTATGGCGTTCCTGCTTTCTTACGGAGTTACTACTCACCGTAGTGTAGCAATTCACAGTGCAGGATATTTGCTTTGTATCAAACTACCCAAACGCATTCTGATCTTCTAAAAAATGAAAATAGATAAGATTCTTCTTAACTCAAGACCAAAAAAGAGAGTTGTAATTAATGTCTTCTAAACATGGCAGCAAAAGTTTAATTTTTATAAAGCGCAAAATTTGATATAAAATGGAAATAATGTTACTTTTAAACACAACGCTCTTGATACAAAAAGATTGTAAAAAAAGTAGATAAAGGATCACAAATTTCCAAAAAAGTCTTTTCTTTAAACTGAACTTATACAAAAATCAATGATAAAATATACCAAAATAAAACTTCGCTCTAATAAAGTACGATAAAACATGTTTTAATTGTCTGTCGATATCCACTTCCTTCCACGTGACACAACCTTCCTTTGTTTAATAAAAAAAACAATAGGAAAAAGGCAATAAAAAGCACGATACGAGCCAGTGTCAATGCCACACTATCATTAGGGTCCAAGTTCGTGGCCTTGGGTCGACCTCTCAGGCCTTAGCACGCGAGGGGGAGCCGCGACCCCTTCCGCGGAAGGCCAACCATTGAAACGTCGATGAAATATTTCTATCACGTACAGACAGACGGACACACATTTATTTTTATATATAGACTAGATACCTTATATGATGAATTTCAAGTATATGTTTAAAGCTTTGTGTGTGTCAGTTAATTAATTATTGTTAAGGAGAGATTAAAAAAAAAAATGTTTAATCAGGTTACAAACGAATGAAACGAGGGTAATAAGTGTTAGTATAAACTGCCTCGGTATAAACAGATGATTATTATTTTCTTACAGTTGCTGGTAAATTTATTATAGCATTAATAATATTTTTATCGACGATAAACTCAAAGGATGGAACATGGAATAAAAATTAATTATGTTCTCCTTGCATTCGTTTTATTCGTGAAATAATTTTTAATATCGTTTCAATATTCGTTTTGGTTTTAAATTTTTCCTTTACGTATGTATATGTTTTTAAACTTTTATGAAAAATTAAAGTAAATATCGATAATGTAAAATTAAAGCACATCACTCCAAGCAGTCGATTCACAACCCCCATGGTCGAAGTGAAGGACGGACCCAGTTCAGTCATGGTCACCATAACCTCGGCGTAATGGCCCATTATGGTGTAATAACAAACTTCCGAAAATAGCGATTTCAAGGAATCACTTTTATGACCCTTTAATTGAAATTTGATTTGTGTTCTTCTGAAAGATTCATATTTACAGTATATCTTTCTCTCTTTTTACTGTTTATAATCTGTATTTAAAAGTGGGATAAAATTATTTTTTCGGTCTACATTCGTGTCACACATTCCCTACGTGCATTATGTTTATAGCAGTAAAACTGGCAGATTAAAGTTTTCGTGTGGCAACAACCGCGATAACGGTCGTTCACCCCGCGCTGCGCTGTGGCAACTCTGCATTCTGGAATATAATCTGTTCTGGAATGTATCTTCGCTTCTGCCAACATTATCAGGCACAGCCTGTGCCCTTTATGATTAGAGAAATTACAAAGTGCCGACTCTCACAATCTACCGATGAGACACCGATACATTGGGGAAATCAATAAGTCTATGGACTTTAAATGTCCAAATATTATAACGATCACTGTTTACCCCGGTTGAGACAGTCGACGTGATGGCTATATTATATTACTACTGGCTTAAATCTAAACCAAACAAGGAATTTAGATAAATCGTCTACGTTGCGTAAGTCGTTAATTTGCGGAGCATACGGAAGTATATGTTTACGGATTTATACGCGGAACGCGTCGCGACATTGTCCGCGAATTAATTTTGTAATCAAAGTATCATCATCTTGCAATTTGTTAATACCATCACGTATCACCTTGTTCGGGTAGGAAGTCTGTTTATAGTATTATGTAGGTTTTTATGTAATGTTTATACACTCTTACTGAATTAGGTTTTTTATAATGTCTTGATAAAAATATGTTACGTTTTATTACTATTTGTTTTAATAAAACTATATTCCTATTATCTTATTGTTATGTCCGTATTACCTTATTTGATAGAGACATGTTCAAATCATTTGATCTCAGTTCTTACCAGAATAGTAACAAAAATTTGGGCCACAATTATAAATGTGTTTATGCTACAAACAATGAGTTTATGTTACAATCAATGTGACTAAAAATGAATCCTCCTTGGTCACAACCATAGCCTGAGAATGCCTTTAAAAACTTAAGTCTTCATTCTTATACTTAGTTACTTGTTTGTTTTAAACCATCGATCGATGCAAGTGTAGAATCCTTAGAACAAAGGCAATTGACCCAGTGCCGTGCGGTGGCCTGCCAACACAAAGCCTGCTGTCGTATACCCTCGCTCTCACGGTTGCCAACTCGCCCTGCCTAGTATATTATTAATATTCAATTACTGTTTTCTTTTTGAATATAAGCAGATTATGAAATAATTTAGTACTATTTTGTATGTATGTATCCATTGCAATTAAGCTTATAAAAGCTTGCGCTAGAATGGTTCACAATAATCGAATGGGGAATCGAACCCACGGCCATGATGGACATGTCTCACGGCTGCATCCGCATATAATTCATTTGAGTTTTTATTTTTTTTTTACAAAAGTGTGAGTAAATTTTACGAGTATTGTTTCAGCAACTAGTTAATCGTAATAGGACGCCTTCACAACAGTTGACAGAACTACGGCGTTTTCCTTTTATGATGTGGTTTTTACTGCGCCCCAATTTCCGCTCGGCGTCTCGGATTAGTGTCACCATGCTTTTGAACAACGCGTATTAATTAACTACTATTTTTTTATTTATTGGAAAACTTTAAACTAGTTATGTAATGGCTTACAAGATGGCAATTTGTTTGAAAACAAGATTTCCATTTGCCAGATTCACTTTTCTTTTCCTTAATGAGCGTCGCCGTAATTTTTTTGCCTTTCAATACATTGGGTGTCGTTTAATTTCTGCAGCTACTACAAAATAACAAGATTTTGTATATGTTCCTAAAGGTATACCTTTACTAGTGTTCTTAGTTGAATTGTGCCCTGTTAATGTTAATTTTATTATGCTTGTGTATCAACTAAGAAAATAAAATTGAAAATATACTAGTATTATTGATTTCAAGCAACAAATAACGGCAAATGGAAATCTTGTTTCCATTATTTCCTACTATTTAAAAAATGTTTTTAACAAAATATATTGTCACCATAATCTAACACAATGTTGGTACTTTAGTCCTTTATGTTGGTTTCACGAGCTATTTCCTTACAACGACCACGCAGTTTTTATGCGTTTCGTTTTTATTTAAAGGCCACGATAGATAAGAATACGCAATACAAGTGTTACAACTTATAAAAAAGGAGGAAAATTTGGTAACATATACTGATATTCATGAAAATAATAAACCAATATGTTGCGTCATACTTACGTAGTTATTTGTTTAAAGGAAATGTATGAGTAAAATACAGGACTGATATATTGCGTTTTGATAGAACCTAAGGCAGTCAAAAGGTGACATTTTCTTAAAATTTATTTTAGTTGCTTTTCTGCAGGTAAATTGAAATATTTTAGCACATTTTTTTATATGGGACACTATCAAAAAGTATAAGGAAACACGAATATTTTAATGTAAACTCTAGAACAATTCGATCATTATACGTTCTGTGTTGAATAAGTTATCTGTAAAATTCAATATGGCCGATTTTGATCGAAAAAAAAATCATGTGATCTTCGACGTAAACAAGGGATTAAATGGAGTCAAATATTTTTATTATTTATCATTGATATGTGATAAAACCACAATCGATAGATGAATGTGAACTATTTTATAATTTTTGCGGTCCACGGCCTGAGGTCATTGTACTGGGTCTATTTTTAAAATTTCATGCCACATTAACGTCTTATTGCGAAATGTTATTAATAATTGGAACACGCAATCGATAACTCACTATATTATTGTTATATTGTTATTAGCATTTCCTCTATCGATTAAATACAAAGAAAGTAATTTCAGTGTACATCGAAGGATTATAAAAAAAATTGATTACGTTGTTATCGGATGTCAAATTGCAATCTTTCAACATTCAAATAACAATAATTATGAAACGTAAAACAAAACATTAAGCAGATTAAAATGATAACAGTTGACGGCATATTAATAATGTAGCTAATATAATTCTCTTATTGTTACAGTTGCCTACTGCATCAAAGTTTCTCGCCGGTTATGGAGCAGCAATGGACTACCAGCGAATATTTCTGACTGTTTAGCTGATAAGAAACATGCGGGGAGAGGCTGCGTCGATTTTATGACGAAAACTCTCTCTGACACATCGATACATATCTAATTTACATACGTAAATAGAACACGATTTCGGAACGAAGTATTTCAAGACACGTAGCAGAGCCGTTTCGCGGGCGATAACGATAATTTAATCTGTCGAGACTGTTCGTCAACCGATAGCGTTTTGATACTGGCTGTTGATAGTTTTTTTTAAATCGTCACATAGTGAAGATTAGTGTTAACATCGAGACGTGTAGTGCTGTGTGTTAATCGAATGTGCTTTGTATTTTAAAATGCGCCGTGAAGAGATATGGTCGAAGTTGGCAACCCTGGGATGGGTTGCGGTGATGGTGGGCTGCCATACGCCCGGTAGCGAGCTGGAATCCGTGAGATACGGGCCCTCGGATGAGAGGTTCAGTGATACTTACACCGTAGCGAATATAAACATCACATACCCTGATGAACACGGCAAACTCTACACTGAAACCTCAGAGGTAAGTCGATTTCTTATCATGCTATCACGTGATAGTGGATTTTCGTTGTAGGTCAATTGTATTAAAGCAATTCATTTTATTAGTTTACGGTCGAATAACAAAGGTAGAAGTCAGTTACATTAATTCATTTGCTTATAACGGAACACATAAAACGTTACATACTGTATACGTTACACCCCTTATATGCAGCTCATAACAGGTGTTCTGGATGAATATCCGGTATGAACGACCACTGCGTTTGTGTGCTCTTTACCAAAAAAACATTAACTTAAACTTCCTCGACATAAACCGGTCATTTATTTTTAATATAATTATCTTTTATATGAAAATTATTTTTTGATCAAAAACAAAAAACTGAAACAATGGTATAATGGATCAAAATAAAAGATCATTCGCCTTCAATACCAAACGTTTCTAATTCACATTGATAAAGATATCTAGTATGTCGCTGTCGTGAATAATCTCTATTTACGTAGATACTATATTATCTAGAAGTGACTTACAATTAAATAGGTGTAAACATAAATATTTTTTTATTTATAAAAGAAAAAGTTTATATGAATTTCTAAAAAAAAAATCTTTTCCTTTATTAGTGTATTAAAAGTAAAGTAATATTTTTAAAAATATAATGCACAAATTTATAATTTACTAGTTCATTGTTAGGTTTAACAATGTAAGTATATGTCAAAATTTAGGGAAACATTTTTACGGAACAATATCGATATTTTAAAATACGTCACTTACAAAAATCATTTGTTTTGTCTATGGTCAGTTTCTTTATACGTATTTATAAGAAACTGACCATAGACAAAAATCACACGCATCGTTATATGTAAATGTATATCATGTAACAATATAATCTGATAAGTTGCTTACGAAGCATCCTTACTAATATGTTGTGTTTATGTAACGAGTCAGATATTAATGAGTCGGTTTGCATTCTTCGCTAATTATGTAAACATGTGCTCATCCCCTTAACATTATGTTATTAGTAAGGAATGTAGAAAGACAACTGGTCGATAGACCAATTGGCCATGTAATAAATTATAATTAATTAATTAAATTAATCATGACTGATTCTAATATTTTTTATAGAATTGCACCTCTTCGTACCATTTCAGGAAATAGCCATGAGGTATTTTTTTAATGGTGTATTATATAATCTCGGTTTCTTAGCCGATAGAGTCTAAATTTAGGTTACAAAACCAAAGACCTACCCTGTATATTGATTTTGGTATGTGATAAAATAAATAAAAATTAATTATTCCTGAACAATGTTCCAAATTACCGTATTATATAAGACACATCCGTGTTATCACATTTTATACGTGCGAGTACACGCTTCATATTTGCTTACACTCGACTTTGTTTATAGATTACTTACGAGACATAAGAACAAAAACCGTGTAACAGAAAGACCTACTAATTTTCGCACTACATCATTTCTCTGTAAATAAATTCACGTTCAAAACAACAGCGGTGTCTTTTTACCTACATCTTAGAATTTAATGGAATTATCTAGTGCTCTCTTTCAGTCTCCTAAGAACGCCACTTTTAAAATAAAAACAGATCTCAGGAGATGTCCCAATTGGGACGTTTTGTACACGTTGACATCGCAAGGTAACCAAGAAGGCAAAAACTAGATGTCTTCTTTATTCTTATTATTTTGATTGAAAAATCGTGAATGTTGCTGTCAATGTCTTCGAACATTTTTGATCAGTGATTTTGTTAGCGCAACATATCTATAGTATGTTATAAAATATAATTGTTTGAAATACTTGGTTTAATAGCTATGTAGTCGAAAATTTTAGCGAGTTTGTTTTTATTGTCTCATTATAAAACGTTTATTACATTTTTTGATTGAATGCCACATTTACAGTCAGTATTCTTAATTGGAGGGCAGCCAATTCTGTCAGTCTGTTGGCATACGGACTTTGGTGCATATAAACAACCTACTTTTTACTCATCCATTAAGTGACTGACGGAAAGCATTTGATTAAAACAATAAATATTTCATGAAAATAATTTTATATTCTCTTCGAGCATGCGATTTGTAAACGCGCAGGCTTAAAACCAAATATTTATTGTTTAAAAAAAGTTTTACGTCATTTAAATTGAACCCTAGTCCAACGATTGCTGCCCGTCAATTAAATAAGGTACTAAATAAAGAATTGCATTTTGAATATGAAATACAAACTTTGGATTGGAGATACTTTATCCCATACACATTCATTTTCATTTTTATTATTTATATACATGTATATTCGAGGTCAAGTCAAAGTTCAATTCCCTCGCATAATTATGTATGCGACACAGTTCTTGAAAGTCCAATCTTCTTCACATCACTTCCTCCTCATCCATTTTCTAGAGAAATCTTACATTAATTTGGTTGATATGTCCATAGATACTTCTGAAATGAACCCAACCCAAAACAAGGCAACCCAAGAAGAGCCTCTTAACTACTCGTAACTCTTGTAGTAACTGCCTCTGTGGCGCAGTTGTATTATGGTATAGCTGTAACGTCAGTCTCGGGTTCTAATCCTGGGTTGGAAAAAAGTATGTTGAGTTTTTTCAACCCAATATCATCCCAGAATTTGGAATTTGGGGCCAATATGGCGATAGACTTGCCCCCCTATCACGTCAAGGGACGGCGAAGTATGGGTGCAATATTTGCATTTCTGTCTACTTCTTCGGAGAATAGAGGCGTGAGGTATGTTTTCAGTAGCCTTGTAAACTTCATTCATTATTCATAAAGAATAATAATCAGCGCCACTTTATATTACGTAACTTTTTTTTGTGTCTTAATGTTGGACTGGTTGTAGAAGTTCTTTGCTTTGCA
>JAABKM020000015.1:1346078-1368830 GCA_016277805.2 Papilio aristodemus | reverse complement strand
ATATATAATAGAAAATTTATACAATAGGAATATAAATCAAAAGCTGAATTTAAACAAATGCGATTAATTTCTAATAGAAATGGATTATTTTAATGAGATATTTAAATTAAGTAAGTCCGTTTTGTCGCAACTTTCAAACTACCCGCGGTTAATTACGAAAATTATTAAAAAAACTGCGTCAGATATATATATTTTATACATAAACCGACATATAGACTTAAATGCAACGTAAACTATGTAAACTAATAATGTTATTTCTAAAAATAACAATCTAGATTTTTCTTTATAAAAATTTAAGAAGCAAATCCTAGTTACGACATGTATTTTATTCGTATATACGTAGAGTATAAAATCCAATGTCGCAACAAGCGGTTGTCTAAGAAACTATTTGTTTATCACTCCCTTGACGAGTAAGCCATCTTAGATGACTTTAATAAAGATATGCATAAAAGAAATTACATTTTAATCAGTTAATGCGAGCTAAAATTTAAAAACAAATTTTTTATTTTAAAAAATCCTTAATTTTAACATGTAGATACGAAAAACAGTTACCTTAATCTAAAATAACAAAACATTAATGAAATTCACCTCTAAGGTTAAAAACAAAAAAAAAACTTTGGGATTAATTAGGAATTACAAGTTTTAAACAAATTAGTAAAAGTTCAAAATGAATAACAAATTTAAAAAAAGGGAAACTCATTGGCGGCAAACATTGATTTTGGCAGAAATAGACAAAAAAAATTAACTTACGTCTAACATTTTAGATACGTACTATGGATACTTATATTTATGTTAAAAGCTATAGAAATTGAAAAAATGACAAGCTAAAATTTGAAACTGAAAAAAAAAACAATTTTAATTTCCAGTAAAATTTGATTGACATTCCGACTTCTATATTTTGGTCTTGAACTTAACACGTACAGATAATAAAGAAAATTAAAAATAACCCTTATTAAACAAAAAACATAAAAAAAATCCAATCTTTTACTTCCTCATCCCAATCCAAGAAATTCTTTAAAACCCTGCAACTTTTTTGATGTTTATCACTGCTTACTCCGTTACCTGCCGCCGCCTCGCCTGGCCTAGAACTGTTTGATTTCCTCCTGCTTCCCCACGCCCAACTCCTTGATAACAGCCTCGAGCCCCTCCGGCATCCGCCCCTGATCCAACTCGAGGTTCCATTTGTAGTACTGAAATGATAGAATATTTTTTTTACTATTACTGCTACCTTGCGTAATGTCATGACCCCGGTCAATACCTATATACATTAATTGTACGAATATAAATATAGCACCATCCTTACCTGCAGATTTACCTTTTAAATTTATTATTAAAAATGTAATACCTCTCGGCAACAGTAGCGAATAAATAAAAAGGAACGTCTGTACTTGTGGAATCATGGAGTAGACTTTTCAGCCAATAGTGTTCCTGGACATGGTCAATCCTTGACATTAGATGACAACTCTTCTTGTTTACATCAAGTCGTTAGGGCAGGCGTTCCCCATATCAAAATTGCCTCCACCCCCTCAAAAACTTACCTTATCGAGTTCCTTCCTGAGCGCGATGACAGCACGCTCGCGGTCCGCCACCAACTCCTCGAGGTACTGGTAACGGAGCTTCTTGCGGGCGCGGCATTCGCGCGCTGATTGTCGGCTGCGCTCTGAAATTATTTCAATTATCTATTAATCTCTACTATCGACCTGTACAGATCAATGCTCAACGTAACTCTTCTACCGTATTCCTCGTTGTTACTAATTGAAGCAGTCACAAGATTTTTCATAAGTGACCATGCATGCTACGATTATCTTCCACACCTGTCATAGGTAGCTCGAGGAATGATTCTGACCTTCACTTCAGCAGGATATTTTAAGATCCATGTATATAGACTACTTTTATTTCGTTGTCTGTATATTCTTTTTTGTCGATTCGATTCTCTTCACCCTTTATTTTATTTCTTGGAAGACCAAGCAGAGCTATCTCCATCACTACAAAGTTATTTTGTACACAACTGCTACCTCCCTCTTGTCTGCCACCCCCATTGACTTTAGCCCCTTCCTTTGTTTCCTCCCTTACACCCCACCATACCTACTGCATCCACCGTCCTACGCCACCCACCACCCTTCTACACCCATCCTGCCTTTTCCTCCACCCACTGGTCTTTTCCAACCCCCACCCTTCCGCACCCTCTCCAACCACCGTCCTTTTCCAATTGCTTTGTCGAAGGTGCATCCTTGTAATAAAAAGTTTCGCGCTATCCGCAGTATGATATGAAATGAGGTGTGATACCGAAAATAATTAACGATTTTTAATATAAAGAAACAAACAATCTGTTCATGCTTTGTAACCGATCGACTATGAACTAAGTTAGTTTATAATCTGACCAAGAATATAAAACATCAAAATCAAATCGTTATTTTGTAAACTGGTATTTTGCTTGTTATTCCATTAAACGAAATTGACAATGTGTCGATGATAGCTATCCATTTTCTCAACAAGATGCTAGAAGAAGTAGCCAACCTATATTTTAGACAAAGAAAGTGTCAAATAGGAACAAGTATAGGATATAAAGACAATAAGGAATTTATTTAACTACGACATACAATGCATAGCAACAAAATCAATGAACCCTTATATTTCAAAAGAATTATAAAATAATAAATTGTAATGTCACAGGTGACATTACAGTTCTATAAAGTTCCCCGCAGTTCTATAAATAGCCTGCAGCCATCTTCCATGAAGTCCCATATCGATCAGAGTTACCGCGCATGCGTACCGGTAACTTACGACATCGATCTGCCGCAGGTAAGAACAAAGACGTAGATGGGTACGCCTTTATATTATATTGAAAAAACTCACATTTTATAAGTTTTTTAAGTCTTCCAATATGATTAAACGAAAACTTTAAAATAAAGGAAACCATAAAAATGTATATGTAAGAAGTTAAAAAAATATTGTGTTTTATATTATTAGTGTCATCTTTTAAAGTTATTGTATAAAAAAAATAGGTCCGATATTAAAAATAGAAATACATAGAAAAAAATTACCTGTTCTTTGTTCCGTCGCACATCACACGTCCGTACATTGTCACAAAATTAACAAAGAAATCCCAAAAATCAATCATGAAATCAATTAAATATAACAAAATAATAAACTAAACAAAAAAAAACAAATTAATGCTTAATCTGGGGCTTGTTTTTTTACATTGTGAACTGGTAGAATTGGATTACCGGAAGCAACCATTACGTATCACGGCCCAACTAAAACTGACGGGGAGTTATGGATTTCTCCTTCAAGGTGGTGTCGCGCATGCGTAGCACTGAGTCCGAAGGACGCGCAGTATTCGATACGTCGCAGGTAAATTCTAGAAGCAACCGTTATTCAAAACGCGTCATAAAATTGGTACAAGTTGAGACATACTCACGCCTATATTCCCCGAAGGGGTAGGCAGAAGTATAACTAGTGCATTCAGTTGAGAGCAGAACATTAATTTATTTTCCGCTCAAAAAATCGGGTTTGTTCAAAACTAAATATTTAGTTGGATTTCGTATTGCCAAAACAATTAAGTTTAATAGATTATAAATGTTGTAACACTAGATTTCCATCGAGTGTATTTTTTTATTATTAATTCCAAGGTTCTGTAAACACTTGCTTTTATACGATACTAAGTAGTATAAAAAGTTAAGTACATTATATTACACAAATAGACCCATGCGAAGAAAAGAGTTACATCTATAATGTACATATAAATCTTTTCGTCGAAATGCGTCTTTCTTTTCATTAGCATGTAAGCTTTAACAATATAAGTTTCGAGCTTGGCACATCCATAAGGATAAGTAAGCTAATCCGTGGCGTGGCCTATCTTTATTTAACAAAGGATAAAAAACCGAGATAAGTACACCTCCTTTTTTTACCCAACCCTTTTCTCGTCAAATCCATTCATCATATCCATCCCTTCCTTAGAAAAGTGTAAAAAAGAAAATAATTAGTCTGGCATCTCACAAGGGGGGCTTTTATATGCAACTTCAGGACTAACGCTTTTTGGGTGTGGACAGGTAGAACATGGATCATTGCAGCCTTTCCTCCCCGTTCCATGTATTATGTATTACATAGTATATGTAATATAGTGATAAAGCGCATCCCATCGATTGCAACTCAACCCACGGCCTTGTATCCCCGCGCATGCTCAAAACACACGAGCTAATGGCATTCTGGAACGTTCTATCATCGAACCGACGGGACGCGATACAAGGACACAAATAAAGCATGCGCGTTGAATCTCACCTGCATACGTAATAACCTCAAGAAATCTTTACAACTCATTTCAATCGTAATATTCGAAGGGAATTTATACAGTCTAGATCTACGGTTTTAGCATATCTTTTACGCATGCGACAAAGCGTCTGCGTATTTCGGTATTGTTTGAATTCTTACTCGCAAATTGCAAAACATAAAACTAGGACAAAGCAGATAGTATCGTCGCAGACACAATATAAAGTCCTTCGTTAGTTATAAAAATAAACCGACGAGTAAACATTGATTACATATTGTGAATGCGTTTAGGTTGAATCATTTGATGATATCGATATCAAATTATAAGAACAATATGGTTGCAATACTTTATATAACACGATTATTCCATAATAAATACATTATGTGGGACTGGTGAAATAAAAGAAGTGTTTAAAATTTCCTATAGAACACATAAAGGAAGGGGGGTAATAACCCTCTAATTATGCACTTACCGAGTTTAGCCTTCATGTCCTGTTTGTCGAGTTGCGCTTTTCTGCCAGGTCTTCGCCCGCGTTTGCCCCCCTCGCGTCGCTCCCCGCCTTCCGCCCCTGACGCCCCCGTCGAACCGTACACCCCGCCGCCGAGGGATTCCTGCCAAACGAAAAGGAACCTTACTTAGCTGATAATAAATGAATAATGAAACGTACGAGGCCCGGCATCGATAATGCACGCTCTGACTTGCAAACTAATGCGCTTGTCGCTTCAGGTGGGCCGCGTGCCCCGGCCTCTCGGGCTGCATTGATTCGAATGTAATCTAGGTCTCGTTCGGGGAGAATTGACCATGCAAATGCGAGTTGCCTGTTGCTATATAACGATTTATTTAAAACTTAACATATAATTTATATTTTTTACACATTACAATGGAACATGGAACTATGATTTAACAGAATAAAATTCTGAACGTGTTTTACAGAGGTTCTTATGTGTCTTAACTTCGTATCCCCTTTGCGTGTTTTTTTTATTATTTCCTTGTTATATTTATAAAATACTTGCATCTATTGTAAGTTGTTGCCAAATTTATGTAACAGATGAAAAAAAAATCATGATGGTCATGGGACATATGTAGCTACAAAGGATTGTACGTCACACTTGAAATGCAGATAACGATTTTTCACTAAAAGTTTTATAAATTATTATTAATACTATCTTTTTTCCATTAATACTATCTTTGTAAAAATTTGCTCCACTCTCTTATTAATTAAATTCATTTTTTATTTTATATTTCTAATGCATTATCTATCGATTCGATCGGGAATAATCGAAGTCCAGATACGATACATACGTTCCTACAATTTTGGCAGTTGCTATAAACTTTTCAACTCCACTCGCTATATTTAGATCAATTGGCTAATTGCTTTCGCTAAACACTTCATATACTATGTTATTTGTTACATATATTTATATAATTACATTATAAATTCCATGTACTTCGTCTTACAAACATTGGCGTGAAGATAAAACATAATAGTAAATTTGTTCTTTGTCTATTCTTAAAATTGAAATAACTTTACGTTGGATTATTACAGATGAATCTATATATTAAAGAAATATATACGACGAAACTAAAATTTAACCATATAAGTAAACATATGTATACTAAACATATTATCACAACTCGTTTGAAAAATATCACTTTTCTTTTCTAAAATAGATAATAAATATAAATACATTCCGAAATATCAAATCAAAAAATCCTTTATGGCTATTTTTTACATGTCTCATATTTTGTTTGTCTATGCGTCGAGTGACATTGTTTCTCCGACGACTGAGTCAATCAACCCGGCCCTAAGCGTTATCAATCACGATTTATGCCCCTATAAACTGCACAAGGCGAACATATCGCCAATAACAAGTCGGAGGTCATTGACATCGCCGCACTGGTTCGACAATTTGTCAATTATATTGTTAAAGAGGCTCATGGTGTTGGTAGAGAGTACAATTTTCTATTACTTAGATTACAAATAATAAAAAAAATCTCTGTCGAATATTAAAAAAATGTCAAAATGTAATCTCGACAGCCTTACTTTATGTAGGATCTGAATAAAAAAAAGTAACTACAGTAACCATTCTAAATTCGAATAAATATAAATTGGGACATTACAAAAATGTTCAGAAACCTCTGATAACTTTATCCTAGAATTTATCATCCTATAAAGTAAAACGTGGCTAATGAAAGAATTGCAGAACAGGTCCTCTTTGATTTTCGAAACAACCATTGCCGGTTTCTATACGCCAGGGTCGGTGACTGGTAAACTTCCATTCGGCCATGCTGACACTTGGAAAGGCTACAATAAACAAACTATGTTTATAGAAATCTCAAAACAATCGCATGCAGAGTAAACAATCGAAACACGAATACCTGCACGTATGCCTTGGATTGTGCAATATTCAACTGGGAAGTCAATAGTAGGACAGTATATATAACAATACAATTGTCGGTTCGATTCAAGAATACGCCAAAACTACCGTAAAATGGGAACTCACTTTTCGTTTTAGACGATAAATAAGATGACCTTAACCACAATCCACGAAAACTATTTACTCGTTCGTCTCCAATAACTTATTTTTTTTAACTATGGTATTCCATCAAACGAGCAGTGTGAAAGTTGACCCAACACGGTGCGCATGAATGCCGAATGCGCGAACAACTAACTGCGTAGGCGATGCGATACGCCGGTACGCATCAGTTGCAACGGATTTTAAGGTCACTTTGCCCTCTGTTTTTAAATAAATAAATAAATGTTGCTGCAGATTAAAAACCTATTTATAATACAATACAAAATAGATATCGTCTATTTGTATCAATTTTTATGTTTCTAGTAGACGCCGCTTAAAAATGAGATTTATTAAACCTAAATCCACTTTTATAAGGTCTTAAACGTGGTAACTTCTATGGCAAGATGAGTCTAGCAACATGTAGACAACGTATAGTCGACTATAGAAAATAAGTTTGTATTACGCATTTACAATTTTACTAAATTGATTCAAGATTATTAAAATTACTATGAATTATAATTATTTTGAAATTACCATTAAAATCAGTCTTCGATGCACAACTGCATACGTGAAAAAATGTAAACTCAAGCTTCATGAGTATTGTTTCGTGCGGTTACACGAAACGGCAGGTACGAAACTGTTTTACCACTGTTGGCATAACAACACTAGTGACCACTAAGAACTTACATAAAACGTCCATAATTTCTATCACTAATCCGTCAACGTGTCAAAAATCATGGCTAGAATTTATTCAGAATTGATACCAAAAACTTTGTTGATAAATAAATACTACGATAAGAAAATATCAACAAAAATCATAAAGGCGATAATAAAAACATCATTACGCTCACATTCTTTACATGTAAAAGATCCATAAGCATTAGTAACAACAGAAAACACTACAACAATGTAACTGCGCTATTGCAAGTCGACAAAACAAAATACGCAATTGTTTCTCAGTTAGCAACAAATGACCGGCGATACGAAACGACCGAACTGCGCGTCAAATGATGCTCATTTTATGCGGCGTAGTAACTGTCATATTATAACCTTAAAATAAAAGTTTACTAAAAACTTATTTATTTCTTGAAACACGCATTTTATTCATACCGGTCTTAACGATTCACTATTACTGAACACATTTAACACATCTTTTTCAACATTAAAATGTATTTTACTTACGATTTGACAGGATTATCACGGTATGACCGCTTTAGCGACTGCCTCAACACAAACTGACAGAAGGCGGTCGCTCGCTCCCGCTTCGCCGCGCTGCAAGCGACCGGGCGCCTTGTCTTTTTTTTTTAGAAAATAAATAAAACTTTTCGAGCGTCAATGGCGTTGGGATACAAATGTTTTATTCCTCGCACGGCCACACGTATATCGTACACTACAAAACCACGGTACGCGTTGCGTGTCGCAACAACTTATTGTACTCCTCCCCACCTTGGATAAGTGACCTTATCGTTTGGCTGCACTCAACAACTGAATGCAGTTTATGCCTACGCTACGGACATTTTATTGAATTATGTAGGTACTTCACGGATGAATAAATAATCCAAGTATTTCAGTAAAAGCATGTACATTATCTCCTTTTTATGCCAACAGCTTGTACCGTACCGTATAGTTGGTGATACAGATAAAATATAACACAACCATAAAAAACATAAATAGAGGTTTCTAAACGCACTTAATAGTTAAGTTATTAAGTTCGTTTCTCTCAAATCTATATTCCAAGAGACCTTTATGGTATAAAGTTCTGATGCCACTAAGAAAAGTCAGATTCCTCTTTATCAAAGATTCCTAAAGCTTAACAAATTATACGTAATTTAATTTCGACTAAAAATTAACAATGTGATCGAGCCTTAAACGTAACCTGAGAGAGAGTCGCCTGACACGATACCTTGGAGGCTATTCGATTAAAATACGACTCACATAATTTGTAGTAAAATTAATGGAGGTTTGATACCAACTGCTATTGCTATCAACACCAATAACTAAAGAAATAAGAATTGAAGAATGACGGCACTTGAACTTCTTCATCTAAATTTAGGTCCGTGTAAAACAGATATCCATATATAAACAAATAAATCACTATTCTATTTTTGATGGCACGTTGCGTTTGCTATCGCGTAGTTAAATGCGTTACACCTAACTGCGCAGCGGCTGTCCTAGGTCGGTACAGTGCGACGTAAAAAGAAATAACCAAGGTTACATGTCTCACGCAATCCTGGTAATCTTAAGTGCATTATAAAAATACATAAGAGAATATCCCTCACATCAGAGAAATTGTTCTCTAGTGGTAAGGGAAATGCATAGAAGTGACTGAGTTGACTGCCTTCACACTTTGCATACCCTCACATGTTTGCACATACTTATTGATATTTGACCCAAAATTCAAATGTTTTGTTATTTCATTGCGAATTCTAAGTTAATCAAATTTATCATACGTTGTGCCGTGGTCTACATATCAACCTATATGAAGAAAAGTTACATTTGTAATGTATGTTATCTATAATGTACATATAACATTTTCCTCGTATTGGTCGATATCATGTACGCATCTTCATTCTATTTACTACAAAACACCGTTAGCTTGTGTCCTGAGTTAGCAGCGGACCAGATCTGTTGTATCGACCCAAATAACCATCGGTGAAGTGGATCACTTTACGTAAACTAGACGTTAAAATATAACTTTCTAGATAGCCGGTAAATAATTACAACTATTAATTAAATAAACAAGCTTCAGTTAATTAAAAAAAACCCAACTGATCATATGTCTCTTCGACACTTTTTAAAATCGGTACAGTCGAAAGAAATTTTAGAACGTATAAGGTGTTTTTTTAATTCGTCTTCCTCAAAGTGATCCTCCTTCCACAAAGTTTTTAATTAACTATTACTCGTTAATTCAGTAGAATTAACGAGTATTAGTTAATTCCGTTTTAAAATACGCTCGAGTAGTCTAGTAAGACCACTAGAGCTAATTTTAAAACGGTATCAGTGACCGTTAATGTTAGGTTATGGGCTGATCATAGAAAAACCATAGACCATAAAATAATATATGATAGATCTTTATATGTCTATGGCACTTAAAACGAGTTTACTAATAATTGTATAAAATGAAGTATGAAAATTATATTGTAATAAAAAAATAAGAATAACTAAAATGCATCAAGACGTGTATTTTTTTTACAAACTACGCCGAACATAACTTCAGTGAGTAGAATAAGTGAATTAATCAAGGTCTCAAACTTTTAAGCGTGCCGAGTTACACATATTTTTATTTAAAATTCTGTTAATAAATATGCGCTCACGCCCGTAACCCCCACTGAGTAGACAGGGCTTATAGATTTCCATTTGGTACAATCCTGGCACATCTCTCTCGCTTCTTTTACATACATCGACGCACACATGTTGTCGGTTACGGGTACTTCTTACATCGCCTTTAGACAACTAATGCTAGTTTGTCTTCATATAAAAATATCATAACTTCTACAACCTTCTTTGTAGGGGGAGAAGAATATATGGATAAAACTCATGTGAAAATTTTAATGTATACTTGTTACTCATTCAAACCAGAACTTCTGAATGAATCTAGATGAAATTTACAATAAATAAATAATGTAAAAATGTTAAATGTATGTAAATTCTACGTCTGAGTTACTTTCTTTGCTGTCTTGTATACTTTAAATTTCCAAACGACGGGCAACAGCTAGTCTATCAAATTATTTTTAAACTAATAGGGTCTAATTCATACACTAAGGAGTAAATTTGTTAACGGGTTGACTGAACTGTTTTTCCTAGTATAAAACAATATAACGATAACAAGAACAAAGTGCTTAGTGTTTAGTTTAATTCTAAATTGTACATGTAAATTTAAACCATAATAACGATTATGATCGATTTTCGAATGAACACGATTTTTTTTAAAAATTTCCTAGATAAGGCAAAGGTGTGCCCGTGAGTAATCCAATGGTTGGCAATACAAATACTGCGTTGTAACGAAATGAGAATCAAATTACAAAGACAAGAATACATGCCGTTGTAGGTAATAAAAAGTAATCCACGTTTTGTATCTCTAAAACTTGATTTTTTTTTTAAATTATTTGGAAGTTTTAATTTCATTCATATTTATCGCTTTAACTTCTTGTTCTTAATTATTTATTGTTCATGAAAAAAATTTTTAGAGAAAAAGTTTAAAAAAAGTATTTAAGTTACAACTTATTCAATATTGCTAAAAAATTCGACTATTATAAATATTAATTTTGATTAATTTAATCAAGTAGGTAGTATCTTCCTAGAAACAAAAAGAAAATGTACTTGATTAAAATAAGTACAAAGCGACATCTATAACAAAAAGCTGGAAAGTAACAAAATACAAATAATTATTAAAGTACAATATAGAGGGCACTGTACTTAAACCCAGATTAAATTTCATGCATCCAATCTTTGCTTTATAATATCACAATAATGTTATATTCATATTGCCAGAATCCTGTGCATTGATAAATAAATTAAAATTGCCCTAAAATGTAAAGACAAAAATTTCATTAAAGGTCAAGTCAATTTTTAACCATTCATAAACTGTTGAATTCAAATTTTCTTATTGTAAACAATTATTTCTCTTGCAATATTAAGTAAATATTTAATGCACAACAAAATATAAATATAGGTTACATTTATTTGGTTGGACATAATATTAATATAAAGATAATCTAACAAAGATTTTTATGAAAAAAAAAATACATGTATTATTGGAAAAGATGTTGAGATATACAGCTAGTTTTTTTATACTTGTTTGAAATGTTTGTGATTGAGTCTCCTACTGGAATACTTTGTGTTTGTTTTTCAATTAAAGGAAATGAAACTATTAAATTATAGTATAAAATTTTGAATACACATTATCATTTTATTTTTATCTTCTAGTGTACTTTAACATAATAAGAAATAATAATTATAAAACTTATAAAATAACTAAAACCTAAACCTAAAATTGGAAAATACCTATACATACTTTTTGTTTGGTATATTATATTAATATTATTATATTTAATATTTAGTTTTATTTACAAATATAATCTGATTTCAAAGCAATTTATTAACAAAGTTCATTTTATACGTATTTAAAAATAGTAAGTATGTCAGTCTGTGTAAGTTGTGTAAACTTTTTGTACAAATTTGCATTATATATAATTTTTGTGTATTTTTTATATCTAATGTTCTATCAAATATAAAAGTCACCAATCGGCCATGATGAAAGTCTTCATCTTGTTGTGCAATACGAATGAAGCGCGAATATTGCTATCTATGAGGAAATCGTGTTACGATTTTTATAAATAGACAAGGAAGTAATATTTGATAACATATTTTTTCCTTGCTCGATTAGATTAACAAGGTAAGGACTTAATGTAGTGTAATTTATATATTAAAAAAATACATCAGTGTTAGCAAAACAAATATATTATCCCCTTTATAAACAAACGACAAAGAAAATGGATATACTTACGGTTTGAGATTCCTCTTCCAAAACAGCCATAGTCTCGAAATCGATGTTCATTTTATGCTTATTACCCGCCACTTTAAGACTTAAATGAGAAAATCTCTTAAAAACAAATCACTAGAAAAAACAGTAAACTTATATCAAAGTGAACTCTTCACCAATGTATTGTTTACAAACTAGCAAGGTCATTTGACATATTTTGGTAACATACCATAGCATATCGTCATAAGACGTCACGAAACTATTGATTAATTCGTTTTCAGTGATGCAACACTTTCCTAATTTATAATTTCCTAATAAGCAGTTAAATTAAACAAAATATACAGGGATAAATTAAGTTTTAACATTAGTAAACTGAAAAATATATTTATTACAAAGCAAAATCGGTATGAGAGGTAATGAAAAATTGTGGATTATGACCTAGTTACAATTGATTTTATTGTTTTGGAATACTATAACTAAAATTTTAATTGCAAATTTAAATATGAATGCAAATGTGATCTTAAAATCATTTGCTTTTTTGAAAGTTGAATTTCTGTATTTTTATTATCTGTAGTCTTCGAAAACAAGCAATCTGAAAAAAAATAATAATCTACGTTTTAGATAATGTTGCTATACTCAATAAAAAGATCCCACGTCTAATTTTTTCAATCTAATTTTTTTTCTTTCTTCTGTTGTAAACGTCTATAGTACTCTGCGGTCTTGCGTTTTCTTCGTGTATTATGTGGTTTTAAAAACTAAAATATCTTTTACCTTGTGAAGAATATTAGAATGTCCATAGTGTGTAGTGTGGCGCGAGTGCATCTTAATTATTGTGGGTAATTGTTTTATTAGTGAAACAGATCAAGATGCGTATCGGTTTTGTGTTATATTGGTGCGTACTTGCGTTTCATCTGTGTAAAGGTGATGATACGGAGAAGACAGAGTCCAGAGAAAATGGTCGGAGATCACAGTGGGGTCCGGGTAGCCGCAGCAGCTCATTTGTGAGCGATCCAGCGGTTTCGGCATCCAATGAATTAAGTACAATAACAACTTTGTTATTTCCACGACCGACACCTGTTTATGTCCTTCAATTAATCTGTAGTTTCATCTATTACTAGAATAGTGACTTACTTGATCGTATCATATCATTTATAATTCTTCTTTTTTGGTCGACTAAGGTTATGTGCGCGACCTTTATAACATCTGTTCGCCTTAGTTGGGCAAGGAGACTAAATCTGTGGTATAGTATTATGTATTTTGATATTTAAATGATATTAAGTACCAAAAAGTAATGAGCTTTATAAAAAAAAATGTAAATTTTTAAGACAAATATCTTTTTCATAATTCCTGATATTTTGTGTGCATTAACTGGTAGTCTATTAGTCTAATATATATTTGAAAGCATGCAGTAGTTTGTTTTAGTTTTCTAAACTTAAATTTTTATACTCTTTTTTTATCTTTACATATTACACCTTAATTGTTACAAGAGTTAAATGACCAAACCAAAACATATTACTCAAACCTGTAAAAAAAACAAATCAAAGAAAAAATATTAATTTACACATTAAGAACCTCTGAATATACAAACAATATTTATAGTAATGTAAATAGCAATAATACTCTCTGTTAAGTTGGCATTATTGCTTGGTCACTATCATATAAGAATTGTTGGCAGAATATCTTTTCAATAGCTTTAAGGATAGTAAGTGAACATGAGTACCATAGCCTAACATGTTATTTTTATATTAAAGGGTAAACAGGCTTTTACAAAACTAGCATGTACCACCTTTTGACCACATCACCTGACATCAAGTGGGAGCATGGTCAAGTGTGGGTTTTTTCAAAATGAAAAAAAATTATATATTGCACACATTCATAGTTTTTCAAGCAATAACATTAAAAAGAGTAAAATTTAGTAGGATAAATCATGAACAGTATTTCCTTCAAGGGATACAGGGAGTGCTTTATTAGTTCCTTTATCAACAAATTCCACTGTATATGTTTTTTTGTCTATAAAGGGTATTATTAATATTATCAGTTATGATCAGCTTATTAAAACAAAATATGAATAAGTTGTTTGAAGGATTTTTCCTACATTACTTGAGTTGATAAGATAATTCAGAGAGATTCTATTAAAAGAATTCAGAATAGAGAATATTTTATTAGAGTATTTTAATCAGGCCATTGACAGCTGGATTACAAAATTTATGTCACAATCACAGTTTCCGATTAAAAAAAACAACAAATGTTATGTACTTTGTTTATTTAATTTGAAGAAATGTGGTCGTAAAAATATTATTAAATTATGAGCAACTGATCAAGGCATTGCAAATATGACAAAGTAAGACAGTAAAGTGTACACCAATTTTTTTCTATTATACCAACTACCGGCCATTTTAACAATCAAGGTCATAATATTTCACAGTAAAATGTAATAAAAATAATAAATTTGAAACTAAAAACTCAACTCTAGTGAATCCCTGTCCATTATTAAAAACCATGAAACTCAGTCAGATGTGTCGAGGGGACCCAATTTATATGAACACGATAATTTACGTCCCGCGAACTCCCGACCATCTGTTTCGCAGCGGTTGTAATGTTTTCGGTTGCGCGTTGTTTTGAATATTTTCATATCTCCTGTATGATGAGATAGAATCTTGACTAAATTTACCGAAATAATTGTCCCTTTATACTTGATTATTAAATAATTACAGTATAAATAGAGTTGAACTGCAAAATAAAAAAAATGCAAAATTAAAAAAGTCCACCTTAATTTTTTTATTGTATTTTACCAATTTATATATATTTGACGTTTAACCAAAATCCCAACTGATGTTAAGAGATGAAGTGGCCGCAAGATGGTAGTGTAACGAAATAGTGTAATTTTCGAAATATAAAACGTTGCAATTGAAATACCAAGGGGTTTGATCATTATTTTGGGCGATCTTTCTATCACCGACTTTCGGTAAAAGTGAAAAAAATAACATAGGAAAGTTCTCCTTTAATTTTTTTTTACCTAGGGGGCTGTAAGACGTATTCGAAGATGTAGTATTTATTCCCTTTGACGAAATACAAGTACTAGGAGATCCGAAACGCATAGGAGTTACGTCACAAATAGACAATTGTGGTAGACGCTGTAATGACTCACCGGCGACACCGCTCGCTGTCAATGACAAGCGCGACCGGGATCGCTTCCCATACCGACTATTTTAATACGAGCAAGGTGTGAGGTAATGATCACGTGTATTCGATAACAACTGAACTATTCATGTAATTGTTTCATTATAAAGTTGCAAATAAGATTTCTGTATACTACAGATATGTTATAAGCGTGGAAAATGAAGACTCAATATCGTCCCAATCATACAACTTTGCTAAGCACTTTTATATAAATACAGTAATATACACCTTGAAGTTACAATATTAAGGCTCATTATAGGATTGTTTTAATAAACGAACGATGGCACGACACGGGTTTTGTAAAGGTATAACCTAGTCTAGAAAATTAAATGTTTACGTTCTTAACTTGATCGCGATTAGTAGTTAGTAGTTACAGTACACTAGAACTGGCCAGATTAACAAAGCAAGTTGTTTTTGTCCACTTTGGCTATTGACTAATCATGTATGTTCTATATTTGATGTTACATGCACTAACACGAATGTAACACGAAAGTAAAGAGTAGAATAGGAAGTGAGAAGAATATTTCAAAAGAAGTTACTGTCACTAAGTAACGCAACATAGATTTACTGTGTCACTCTTTCTTCATTAATTCTTTCAAGATGCTCGAATTCGAAAGATACATTTTGAAACGTGTATAGAATATTATTAAGGTACAAATCTTTACCATTATGTGTGTTTATTTGTCTTACATCGCTTTTTATCGTTCATGCCGCCTGGCGCTAGCTGGAAAATTATTTCATATGTTCGACGCAAAAAGAACATTATTCTTCGATCTTTTTTTTTTATTTATGTACATTGAATGTACATGTGTTTGACAGTAATTCATCAGAATGTAACGTCGGATATCTAGTTTACGTGTAATCATTAAACTAGTAAACTAATGTAGTATTCGTTTATTAAATAAAATAACATCTTCCAGTCACGTATTTTTATCTATTTTTAAGAACCTGAATATTAGTTTACACATAATAAGTGATTAAACGAAGGCAAAGGTTAAATCCACCTTTTTAGTAACATAATGTGGAAAAATCTAATCTACTAAGGTACTAAAAAAAAGAACTCAACAAAGATACAATATTATTACAGTTTATTATTTAGCTTTAAAAATAATATAATGTTAATATTAATAATCCACATTTTATGTACGCTTTCGTATAGCCGTTTGATGAGTGTGAGAAAAAAATCTCAGAAGCTTAAAACTTGTACCAAGGGTTGACCAAGGAAATTTAAGTGGTTTATTAACATTGTTGAGGATCTGAAATGTGTGTGCACTAGAAGGCTCTCGGCCGATTTTCATAGAACCAGTATTGTCAGGCGCTAAGGAGGTCATTGCTTTCTTGGTACGCCGCAAGGCAAGAGTTCATTACACGTCTCCATTATACAGCGTATATTGAACTTTTTTTTTGTATACTTACTGGATTAAATAATATCATGCATAGATTAGATAAGGTTTTAATTGGTTTATTAAATTGTTTTTACAACACTTATCTTAATTTTTTATGTATTTTTTTTGTATTTAATTATTGTTTAATATTTTTAATCTATGTTCATTATCATATTTCTGTAGAATTGGTTTTGTGTTTCCAATTAAACTTAAATGAATTTTGGTTTATACAATATCAGTTATCTTAAATGACCCGATTAGTATAAAACGGTCGCGAGATTTTTTTAAACCTGCATTTTTACAACTTAGTTTTGCTTTGATCTTAGATTTGACGAATTTTCATTATTTTTTTCATAAAGTTTTAAAAATCTTTCATTTGTAGCGCTACCGATTGGCTCCAATTCCGAATTACCCTGGACCCTCACGAACACACATACAAAATTTCATCAAAATCGATCCAACAGTTTTGGAATTCACAACAGCAAAAACACACACACAGACACAAAGTTGTAAAGGTTTTTAAAATGTAATTTATTAATAAGTTATAGACATTAAATTTGAGACTGCGTCTTTATTCAGTCTTTGATTTGACTTATGATTATCAATAGGTAATATAAAATAGTTGACACCTGTTACCAGCCCTTGTCACATCTTAACGGATAAATCGACTTGTACACTTGCGGCCAAATAAGGAAGGTGGCCAGACGTTAGCCCACTACGTACGAACATTTCGCCTTGCCAAGTGTGCGCGCGCCGAGGGTCGATTGTTCACAATGCTATATATGTTGCGACGTTGCTATTTATTGCACTATTATTATATTTTATGCGAACAGGTGGCTGAATCTAATCGAAATAGCGTCCTGTATGTGAAGAATGTTAGAAAAAAAATGTATTGTCATCAGTACTTAATATATGTGAAAATGTTTGAACTGACATTGTAAAGTCGCCAAAAAAGCTTTAACATAACATAACAGTTCTTTATTTTTAACAGTGGTAGAGTCCGCAACATCAATTGCACGAATAGACCGGCTCGATCGGTGAAATGCCGCGACCTTACAGAAGACAAACGTGAAGTAGTATTCTGCGTTTCGTCTGACGAGTGAGGTGCCGAGGCCTATTTCTGTTCCTTTCCCACTATAGAGGAAGAGAATATGACGAAGGAGTCGATCGATAGGAAAAGGAATTTTCCTTGTTCTGTCGATTCCTTCCTCTGTGTTTCAAAGGTAGGCAACCCATCTGCAGCTCTTTTAGTTGTAGACGTCTATGAGCAGCGGTCACCGTCAGGTGTACCGCTTGCTCGTTTGCCACCTTATTGTATAATAAAAATAATAATACCGTTATATTTATAAAAAACAGGAAGAAAATACCTAGTTGATAGCAGTTTGTGGCTTGCTAGCTTATAACTTATCGTATTTATTAATTCAATTTAATAATTAGAATAATTGACGGTGTTTTATGAAATAAATAATAACAAAAACTTATGTATAAAACATATTAATAGTATATTAAATTTGAACCTCGTATCTTAAACCTGATTACGGTACTCGATCCTAAACGAGTTCTCCATAAATAGCCTTGGTATATTAAAAACTATATCGCGCTAACTTGAGTCAAGGATACAGTATGTATGTATGTTTGTATGTACGTATGTAAATGAACGTGTGCAAACAGTATGGTGTAGAATCACGGATGTTTACTTTAAAAATACAATGGACACAACTAGATCCCATTTGTGAGAACATGTTAAGGCTAAAAGTCAGATATTTCGATTATATCTAACACTCTATTAGTCTTATATTTCACACCTGTTCCCCGAACAGGTAGGCAGAGGTGCAACTAGTTACACTTTTGTATGTTTTTCCGTCTTATGATGTGATAGGGAGCCAACTTATTGTCATATCGACAACAGATTCCGAACTCCGTCCGGAGTGATATTAAGTCGAAAAATCTCACTTTGCTAGAATGTGGTTTCGAACCCGGGACCTCAGCAATGCAGGCGTATCGTAATACAATAGCGCCGCCATAGCATTTGTATTACCTCGTATAGTCCTCTTTAGATAATTGCACCGAGTTTTCCTTATCCGTTATGGGAATTTCCCTCACACAAAAATCGATAATGTTATTCATGAAAATGATTTCTCATAGTTGTAGAGATCATTGTTATTTGGCGTGCGCTAAGGAAAGTTAACGAAATTTTTATTTAATGTTTTTTTGTGTTGTAATTAACTTAGAAACCACTTACGTTTAATTATTTAATAGACAATTATTGAAGTAAAACTTTCAGTGCAGAAAGTTTTATATGGCATTTGGCAGGTAAAAAGGTATAATAAGTAAGCCAAAATATACATTTTAACTATAATTTCTTTATATTATTTTTTTTAAGATTGATAATCGAAAAGTCATTGACACATGAAAATGCCTTTATTGGGCATCACTAAATGATCATACAAAATAATTCTAAATAAATATGCATCTATATACTTCCACTGTGTCAAGTAGACATTTGTAATTTCTATCTACCCATTATATAATGCTTAAAAATAGCTTCCTAATTCAACAAATTACTTGGGATTCGAAGTTTCGATTGTTATTGTAAATTGGACGTGCGCCACTGTACCATTTATTATCGTTGCTTGCTGAAGTTATCTACAATGTATAATCTTTGTCGTTTGACCACTATGATAACAGAAATGATTACAGATAAAACGTTTGTCCAAATAATCCGTACTGTATAATGAGCTACATTTTACTCACGCTTTTTAAATGGCAACAAAATGTTTCAACACACAATACACACAAACGTCACTTATTGGCGGCCATTTTTGCGAGTTTTGTGAAATGTAGTGTTATTAAAATGTATAATATAGATAATTAATGTTATAAGGTAATATAAGGAAAATTTCTCTTTTAAATTTCCCTAATCGCTATCCTATCACATTAACCTTTTTAAACGTTTTACGGATGGTCAATGTTTAAAGGACTGATTCTATTAATTACGTTTTTTGAGCGTTATCTTTTTATTGTAATACAGAACAAATTACGAAGTATATTAACTAAATTATATTAAGATATCCGACATCAATGACATTTAATATAGTAGTAACACAGTAATATAATTTATACTATTTTATTTCGACGTAAAAACGTTTTGGTATACATTGGACTTTATCGAATCTAAATTCCAAGAAACTAGTCTGGTTCCCACCGAATCATATTTGCTAGACATCTAAAAAATTATCACGATTTTACATGTTAGTTCCTTGTGTTGTGTTGTTCCTTTGACCGAATGTGAGTTGTACTAGCTACAGTATTATCGTACTCTCGTTTGGCTAGTCAATTAAAGCTTTTATATATTTTAACTAAAAAGAGGTAGACAGAGATAGTAATCTTTGCTGTCATTTACAACCAGATTTGTCAGTATGCTTTCTGCATATAGTACGTACGCAGAAAGCATAGCATATGATTTACCTCATCTTAGACCACTATGTTTGCGTTACCAATTACCATTATATATGTGGGACATGATACTTAGAGTATCTGTAAGATCGTAATGATTCGTAGTAGAACCAAAGATATCGACATTGCCAATTGAAGCGGATAAATTGCTCGCAAAACGGATAGCTGCGCAGATAGGTCCTGGAATATCGCCTTGCTATAGGTCTATGGAGCTGTGGCTGTCCTAAAAGATGGATCCATGACTTGGTCTAGGTTACGGGAGGTTAGTTACTTGAGGAGAGAGGCATAATCCGATTTTTAGGAAGCTCTTTACGCCAAACACGGCAATGGTTGAGACTATCTATAATCAACAAATACAAGAATAAATGTAAAAGATACAGTATTTTTTAATTTTGAGCGGGAATAATGTAGTATGTTATCTGAGTTACAGAGTTCTAGTTTGCAATCGTTTGCTGTAAACATTCGCGGCACAACAAAGTCCACGCGAGGTTCATTACACAGATATCGTCGGAGAGACGCACGCTAACAAACGTCTTGCATCACACCAGAGTAATTGATCTCAATGAGGGGAAGTTAAATGGCGTCCCGAGTTCTTTCTACGTTCATTGTTGATATTGTGTTGATTTATTGTACTCGGAGATTTTTCCTGTGATCTCATTGCTTAATTGTTGGAGTTTTTTTTAGTACTGTTACAAATATACAAGTCACAAATACTTGTCTATGATGTAAATTATTTAATATTTTTTTATCTTAATGTCTCCATTTTGGCCCTCCTTTAAACATTTGATTGTAAGCCAGATAATAATTAAGGAGATATTTAATATTTCCTAGCAATTTCTTTCTCTACTTACACTTGGTTTGTAAGATTTCATCATTCTAAGGTAATACAGAACGGTTTGATCCGCGCACGGCTTGCAAGTTCAAAACAATTTCTATAGGATGGCGTAATCAAGCCACGTGATTTGTTTCACTTGACATTGTTTCAATATCAAGTGCACCAACAACATGGAGAGCTCATAATTATTCAACAAATACATACGTTTAATGCAAATTAATCATTATAATTATCGTATTAGAGTCTAATTTGTGTATACACAGGCCCTTGGCACTTGGTTACAGGATGAATTGTGTATCGTTTTTAGAAATGCTCATATATACGACAACGTTGTGGTTGTGTGTTTATTTTTATATTTAAAAAAAAAATCTTATTGAGTTGTCTCGTGTGATTGGAATTCTTAGTCGGGATTACGTTTTAATTAACAACTAACAGATGAAGATATTTTTAATTTTAAATTGATGATCGAACCCAACTTTCTGATTTCTCAAATTAATAGCGTAAATATATAGCTAGTATGAAACAAAGTCGCTTCCCGCTGTCTGTACGTTTAGATCTTTTAAACTACACAATGTTAATTAATGTTTTCACCAATAAATAGAGTGATTCAAGGCTAAGTTTTATATGTATAATATAGACCTTATTCTTTTTACAGCTTTTCTCCAGTACTATGAGAATCTTTATAGACCAAAATACATGGTGTTCCAATTAAATTCATAAAAAATGTAACTTTATACTTTTCGTTTTGTTTTTTCTATTAATTTGTAGTTTACGGGCGTAAAATTTATATCAGTGTCATAACACAATGTTCCCCAAAGGGCAGTGGTGCAACTAGTGCACTTTTGTCGAATGTTTCCGTCGCATGATCAATCAAATTTTATTAATTACGTGTTATCCAACAATTATTAAGCCCTTGTTTATCTTTTACTTAAAAACAAATGAATGTAGTTGCGCAACCTATGTAATAAAAAACGTGTTTTTATGTGTTAAAACGAAGTGTACAATGGAAAGAATAAGAAAATTAAATAATAAAAAAGTTTTATTGCAATAAGAAATATCAATAGGTCTTTGTAATATCTAATCTTGATGTGTTAGGAAAGTATCGCTAAAATTATTAGTGATTTTTGTTGTAGTGCCAATTGACAGCATGGTAATGTTTTCTACCGGTACAATCTGCGTCCTTTTTATTTATTTATTTATCTTTATTAAATCTAAAGTTTGTTTACATTAGATTTTTTATAAGGTAATTGTGGAAATGGTAAGAGGACTCGAAGGGATGGATAGAAAGAGCAAATGTCCTTTTTCTGTTTATCCCTTTCTCTGTCAAATTCAATAGATCTGTAAATTTCATTATATTTGTTACCAATGTCTATGGCTAACGGTCACTTAATATTGGAATCGCATTACACCACCACCTTAAAAAATAGCTGTATGTATTTAGATCTCTTGCTTGTTTGTCCGACACCCGGCATTGATTATCAACGCTGGTATTTATTTATTTATTTATTTATTTATTTAGGTACGTCAACAGTTATTCGTACATATATGGTTAAAAAAAATATTACAATAGTATTTTGTAAGTACGATAACCTATTCTAGACATACACAACATTGACAAAAATATATAT
>JAABKM020000015.1:1286093-1321044 GCA_016277805.2 Papilio aristodemus | reverse complement strand
GTCTACCCTTTCGGGGAGTAAAGGCGTGAGGTATGAATTTTGTAAGTACATGGGTGCACTAATTGGTCCTCTGTTTACCCTTTCGGGGAGTAAAGGCGTGAGGTATGAATTTTGTAAGTACATGGGTGCACTAATTGGTCCTCTGTCTACCCTTTCGGGGAGTAAAGGCGTGAGGTATGAATTTTGTAACTACATGGGTGCGCTCTTACCTTACCTCACGCCGAATGGGAAGGAAATTAAAGCGTCCATATTCCGTCGTTTGTTTTCCCGTTCCATTATCTGATAGGTGGCGAGCCTATCTCGAGCACAAAATCTAAACTATGTGCTGATATTGAGTTGAAAAAACTCAATTTTGCCAAACCCAGGATTCAAACCCGAGACCTTAGCAATGCCCGTACCGTTGTTCAACTGCGCCACCGAAGCCATTTTGCAAAACTTTTATTTTAGATCTGAGACCAGTTAATGAATTTCCTTTTTGTTGTTTAGGAGAGAATGCACCGATGGAAGCAAATCGAACGTTTGTGCGGCTTCAACATTATAAACAACAATGGACTACAGTTCCTCGAGAGCACCCTGTACAGGACTGCCAACGGACGACAAGCGGGAAGAGGTCACTATATACATTACTATATCTATCGTATAAGTTTATTAATAATTGATTTTGTGTGAAAAATGTCATCAAATGAATTATGGAACTCAAAAAACAAGCTTATTAGAGAAGATTTTTTATACTAAGGACATTTAAGAATGTCCAATATAAATAATGTTTGAATGTTTTATGGTCCTTGAGTACACGCACATATCGTGTGTTTCCGTTCCATGATGTGATAGGGGGCGAGCCTATCGCCATATCGGGCACTTATTACAGACTCTGAGGTGATATTGAATTGAAAACGCTATACAACTTTATCCGACCCGGGATTCGAAGGCACTGCGTCACAGAGGCAATTATTTATATATTAAATAGTCATATTCTTTGGAACATATTATAATTTTATGACAATAATCAGAACATTTTTATCACTTTTGGGGGCATGCTAATTCAAAAAAGTTAAAAGTACATAATCTTTTTTACTCCCTACACTTTGCCTAAAAATTCGTCATCATCGATCATTAAGAAATTCCTGATAATAATAATTAATAAATCTCCTTTCAGTTCGAATGAGCAGCTCTCAAGATGACTTGAGCGTCGGTGACGACGTGTCTATATGCGGCTCCGGTAAGTTAGACGACGCGTCCATCTTCCACGAACACATCGATTAAACCGGACCAAAACGATACGTTGGGACCAATAATTGCCATACAATGTTCGACTACTTTTAGATTTTGTATTTCAATATACGAGTGTAATTTTATATAAATTTTTAAATGTAGTTTTTTTGGATTTTTTTACATTATATCTACAGGTAAAATTGCGCTCGTCAATGGAAAAAAATGTAAAAGAAATGACCAAATTTTATCATTGGCACAAAAATTTCACGAATAAAAATGTTATTGTAATCGTAGATATGTAAGTTTTATATCTTCGAAGAAAGAAATTTATATTTTTACAAATTAAAGAAAAAATATAATAATAAAAAAAAATTAATACTTTTCATAATGATACTTTTTCACTTACTTTAAATTATAACAAGACATTCGAGTAATCGACTAATAAGTTATATTATAATCACAGCTGAGATTTTTTGAAAAAGACAATATGTAATTTTATTTTCTAAAAAGAAACCGTAATTGGTTCTTTAAAAACCTAATTCATTTATGTATATCATAAGGATACAATTTAACCGATGCATAAATTATCATTACCCTGTTCCCGATTAAATGGGGTCAGCAGAATAATTCTCTATCTAAATCGTCGTGAATCTTGTGCACAAACACAATAATCAGAAAATCATATTAAATAAGGCTTTATTAGTTTTTTTTTAATAACACAAAGTCACAATAACTTTACTTAATTTCATAAAACACAATTAATTTCACAAAGCGTGAATGAAATAATTCTGTCGTAAAATAATTATCACAGAACATTACTGTGACAACATTAAGGATATTTGTATGCTTAAAAAAACTTTATTAAATTAAAATCGAGCCTCCATTACTGATCCTTAATGAACTTACAAAAACATACTTCACGTCTGAATTACCCGAGGGAGTAGGCAGAGGCGCAGCTAGTATACTTTGTTCGTTTGCTTCCCTTCTCGACAAAATATAACTTTCAGCCAAAGTAATGGCTATGTTCATGACAATATCATACAACTTCAATCGGAGCTTATACAAATTTTGTTAAACCTGTTTCCATTGTAAAAAAAAAAACAATTAACAATTTCATTATTTTACTTAATGGCTTAGATTTATAATAAAAAATAAAAAAAAACTTTTAAATAATTCATTTTCATAAATTAATTATTGTCTACATTATTTATAACCCTAACAAACACGTTAAAAAGTTTACTTTTCCTATCTTAGTTTAAAAACACCTAATTTAATACTAGTTACCTTAAGTTACTAATTGGTAGGATAAAATTTTAGGAGACAACATTATTTAAATGCTTATAGTAGGTATTTAGCGCTCAAATATATACAATTTAGAAGTATCGTTTATTGTACTTAAAAGTTTTTAGTACAAAATACAGCAGCTCTGTTATGCAAGTTTGCAATGGCAACACTAAGACAAAAAAATATTTTAAAAAGCATTGATAAAACATAGTCATAGTTTGTTTTATTAAATAATTTATTTGTTTCATATTGTTTCAAATTCGTTAAAGTTTTAAGGTACACAAAACTACGTTTTAGAATCTTGCATATATTTCATAAGTTATATTCTATACATTTAAATACATGTTCCTTAAAGAGATCTGTAATAAGGCTATATTTTTATTTCTTTTAAATCAAATGTGATACAATTGTCTATGACATTAATGTATTTTATAAAAGTATTTTTGGATAAATGTTAAATTTTGATAGTAAACTATATTTAATTCTGGCAACATTGGTTAAGTTAAAAAGTATTGGAATTATTTTTAAAAATAATTGTTAATTTTATTGATTTAATATATAAGATAAAAGATCTTGTATCACTTATCAAATAAATATATTTTTTATGATATGCTATCACAATCGGTACGAAGCTTTCAGGCTTTATGTATAACTTCGTATATCACGTATACGAGTTGTAAACTGCACAATGTATTCTTGTTTCCACAAAACTATTAGTTACCAAAAGCATGTATGAATCAATTGTTTGTCCGCTTTGTAATGGTTTGGGCTGTGCTATCACTTGCATGTACTATACAAAGATTTAAATTACAAACAGGCCCTTATGAATTCTACTTATTGAAGCAAATTAAGGGTACACATAATCAAGTCGGTAAGGAATCGTTACCGTATCGCCGCCTATCAAACTGGTAACTAGAGCAACCGCAAAAGTGTAAAGTGTGAATGTAGGGACTTAAGCGGTTGCAAAAACTTACCAATTCTTCTGGACGCATACGTTTAAAGAAATATGCATAAATGTTTGTAAGGGACCTTATTCTATGTATTTTTGGTTGTCATAAATAGAACTTGGGACTATGAAACCTATAATACCTTCAACGTAAACAATGCCAACTCAATTTTTAGTATTTACTGTTTTTCGAAAGAATTCATTACAAATGGTCCGATGTCATGTTTCTAAATTATCTGAAACAATAAAAATAGTTTCAATAAAATGTCGATATATTCTTTTTTTTTCAAATTCAGTAGCCTTAAAAATAAAGTATATCAATATTTTTACTTTAAAAAAATCGCCCCGTAATCCAATAATTTTTGAGTTATAATTGTATACGTTGGAATTGTTGAAATGACAAAATGTACAGTTGTGTATTTAATTTCCTCGCCTTATATTGTACTTAACCCTTCACATATCATAATCATCGTGTTTCTGTATATCATATTCTTTATTTTTTTTTAATTCTTGCAACATTTTTTATCTATAGTATTCTGTAGGCAAGTTCTCTGCACGTTTGAAAGCTTTTGACGATTGTGATATTGTTTTATTTCTCCTGCCTATAGCTTCCCCTCAGTGTTGCAAACTTTTAATAGACTAGAGCTGCTTTGTAATGGCAACATTTGCTACTATACAGGTAAGATATATAGTTATTTGATAATTATTGCTTGGTTATTTAATAACTTAATGCCTAAAAATAAGAGTATTTCATACATGCTTTTGGTTGAAGAGTAACAAAACTAAGTAATTATTTAAATATTTAAAAATGTAACACGGGTACAATTCTAGATGAATGTAATATTTATTTGGTAATATAATAACTAATGAGTAAACATAAACTATATATAGAAGTAAGCTATTAATGTAAAATGGGTTTCTATAATTTTACAGTTTGTATGGTAAAATTACCGTTTTATTGAGTTGTGTAAACTGACTGTGACTTCCAGCGGCTGATAATTTTGGTTGGCGGGAAGATTCATCGGGAAGTGAGGAACACGATGCCCCACACTATCCCCTAGACCTGAGACTTGCGGAGGCGAGGTGCGATTTTAATATTTGCAGTAAACTAAATTCAGTCTTTTTCTATATGCTTAGGTAACAATTCCATTTAATAAAATTGGTCCTTTGAGTCGGATATGTGTGTACTAATTATACATACATACACCCTAGATGACATACAGATGAGCCTTAACTTTATCGCTACAAAGAATCTATTAAGTCATTGATAGAATTACCTAAAAACTGATGGATGTATTCCAAGACTACACTTCCACATAGCACCTGCTTATATTCCAGATTACAATTAGAAGAACGTTTAGCTCAAGAGGCTCGTGAAAAGAGACCGGAGGAGAAACGTGAGGACGACAGGAGGTCTGTGTACGAGAGGACGCGCGGCTCGTACGGGGACGTGAGGAAGAGTCCTCTAGAAGATAAGAGGAAAGAACCTGTGCAATTCATACTGGGTGGTGATAAGTGAGTGTTGTTTTATTTTGTCAACGTATTTTTATCTCAACCTAAATCTAAAAGTTTTTACGCTGTGTCCAATGACTTACTCTGTAAAGGATACACCGCCAAGTGAAGGCAACCTTTTGTAGTCGTAAATTCCCTTCTATATTTATTTTAATTTTGAAATTGAAATAAGCAATATGTTTACGACCTTTAATACATACAATTAAGTATTACTGTTATCCTATTCACAGCGTCAACTGGCCTGGCGATGACTTGACGCGGGCGATCCATTCCCAGTCGCAGCCGCAACTGCGCGCGTCCATGCGCAGTATAGGCGCCCCCCTCCCGCCGCCGCGCCGCCCCCTCTCCTCCGGGCAGATCGTCCGCTCGCGCAGCACCGACATAGTCCCGAACCCTGACGACCCCAGACCTCCCCCGAGGAATCCTTTCCCCAAACAGAAACCACTTCCCGAGAACAACCAGGACTCCGCCACACATTCTAGTAACACACCGCCCGAAGAGGAGTCGACAGACTCTTCCCTGATGGACGACGAAGGACTCCCGAAACCGAGGAAGAGACGCATCCATCTCCCGTTCGGGAAGAAAGCCAAGACTCCTGCGTGACAGGAGACGAGTGTTCCAGATGTATGCCCGTGCCGAGTGCACACTTTAGACGCCAACTTTTATTACGTCGGACACCGAGTAGGGATGGTCGATGGTTATCGATATTAGGTTTTAATATCGATTTTGTGTTTATGATGTGGCAACCCCGATGCCATGAGCACATTATCATAACCACCAATGTCCTTGTTCTGAATAACAATAGAATTAGGAACATTTAATAATTGAGAAGATTCATCGAATTACATTATAATAAATCTTTGATACGGAACTAAAATATTTTTTCTAAATTTGAAAATCAAAGTCGTTTTATTAGAAATAAATAAAAGTACCTGCCATTAATAAATCGATATTTTTACAACATCGATCATCCCTGACATCGGATCAAATTATAGGAAATTATCGATTACTTCATTTTATTTATTGACTGCATATTATGATTTAAGTAGCTCAAAGTTTTCCTTCAGCAACTGATGTCTGATATTATTTTCTCGCACGTTTGTTTCTGCACACCCTGTATTTTATTTCTCATAATTTAATAAAAGTTTATTTTTAGTACTTAAAAATTTATTCGATGAATTATTGACGTGTTTATGAAATTTTGTTCGATGTAAAAATAATTAGAAACATTTCTACATCATTTTTAAAGAAATCTCAATGAAAATACGTTTATATATAAGTATTTTAGATGTCATTTTTGTAAATATTTTTGGAGTGTTGATATTGCTTTTTGGATTCCAAAATTTTCATTTTCATTGTCCCATGGTATGGAAAATAAAGTTTATTTTAATTATTAATTGAATTTTTAATATTTTACACATAAATGGTGCAAGTCAATTTAATATTATCGTTAAAATTCAAAAATATATATATTTTCTTAACTTTACACGTTGGCATTACATTACCTAGAGCCGTCGATCTTCCGAAAGTCAGATTTATAATAGATATATCGACGTCAGTGCAGGACAAGATATCGATACTTTGTAGGAAGTTTAGTTTAGCTTTTACACTACATTTATTTTATTTATTCTTTTATATGTCCCTAATATTATCAAGTTATAAGGTTAGAAGCGGTGAACCACAAATATGTGTAATTATTACAATAAATATCCACTTAAAAATTTTACAAATTAAATTTTAATTACCACAAAGTCCTGTACGATTCGATACGTAAATGAATTATTTGTCTTCACGCCTTTTGTGTCTCTAAATTGCCAGTTTTATTTTATATTTTAATAAAATAAAAATATTTCACAATGTCGAGACATTTTGTGTACAATAATTTAAGTAGAAATTATTATATTTATTGTATTGCAATAATGAAAGTGTAAAAGACAAACAGTTTGGTTATTTATTCTTACTTTTATTGTAGCAGTATTCTGATATATTATTTTTTATGTGAATTCTTTTTATTAAAGTCGTCAGATTATTTCTTCAAACTGATAGAAATTTAATTAGGAATGTTCAAAAACGAAAACAAAAATTATCACTAAAACTCAATTTAAAATTTACTGTTACTTTTTAATCAATATTAAATTGAAAAAAATGGAATAAATAAAATATCTTGATTAATTTCACCATTTTTATTAACTGCTATATACATTATATTACGTTATGACGACTTTAATAATGTACCGCGAATGTATAGTTATATTATATTTAGTATATATGGGGAAAGTTTTATATGGTTATTTAAAATTAAATATAAATGTTTATGTATTCGTATAAAGTCCTCAGCCAAACGAGTCGGTTGTGTTTGTACATCATTCAAATGCTAGGATAATTCATTAACAACACCGTATCGCATCATTCCCTATTTTCGTGTATTTATGATAGCGATATAGTTTGCCCTTTAGCTGTGTGTTGGAATAATTTTAAGACAAAATTGGTGCTAAACGATCGTCTACAGACTGATAAAAACACGTAGTGGAATTAAAATGCTAAGTTCCTTACAGCTTCATGTCGCCTCTAGTGTTGTACTAGACAATAATTTTAAGAGCAATAAAATATATTTTTTCATCGAAAAATTACAAGGCCTATTTCATATCAAAATTAAATGAACATATAATAAATGTAAACACGTGTTTGCTTTGTAACAAAACGTTTAATTAAAAATGTATTTTAAATATGTATAAAGTGTTTTTATGACGAAACTGATGAAATTTGTCAATTAAAAGATTCATTAGTGTTCATAGATTTTTCTTAAAAACAATCTACTGAGCCTTGATTTGTTAGGGCAAGTACAGATTAAATATTAAACATCACGCAAGAGTGACAAACGTCAAACTTGCCTAAAAATTTGGTTTTAATCACATTTTAGACAAATTTTAATTAAATTTTTAGTGAAAAGACCAGTTTAAAAAAAGGAGTCTTCCGTCATAAAATTACTTTAGTAAGGTTGTTAGATGGAAATAAAATGTTTCGTAAGTTCTCTTTTAGTGTCAAATGTCAAGACTAAATAATTTAAAAATATATAGGCAACATATTTCGTAATAACGTACATAATTTGCATCATCCCCTCTCCTACACTACTTAAGTTTGTAGTACTTAAACAAACAGTACAATGAAATGTCAGTTTTGTATTAGAATTAACAGACAGTTTTGAATTGGGCCGATTTAGTAAATGTTATTCACGATGTGTATTTTAGTTTAGATCTGACCGCTGTGTTTATGAAAAGACAAATCATGGTAAATATATTGGTCCTAAAATAAGTGTGTTTCATTTTCAATTACTCCCGCTTGTCTTGTCTTTTTAGACACAATGGCTGGCAACATGTTCATAACGATTCAATTGTGAATGGTTGCCCAACATCAGGTTTGCTTGCTCGTTTGTCTTGTTTTGTATAAACATAAAATTTTGTTCATCTTATGAGGTTCAAAAAGACATTTATTACACAATAATAAAACACAACGTAAGCCATACTTTTTTATAATTAAATTACAATTTGATGTAACGATTCGTTCGTTATTGTCTTTTGGATAATTCTAGCGTATATTGTAATGTACATTTTTACATATTAAAGACGTAGGCAGGTTTCCAACTAATGGTTGACATTTTGATTCGGGCATTTATCACCTCTGGTGGAGTCCTGAGTTGGCTGTCCAATGCAAGTAAATCTGTAAAATAAGTCTTGATTAAAAAAAAACTATACATTTTGACATAGTTGATAAAGATAAGTGCAAACGCCTCAGTTGGTGATGCATGTTAAAGAAATCAATCATGATTCTCAGTAATTTGGTGTTGTATGTCATCATATAAATGTATACTGGTATTTAATGCCCCTCGGAACCAGCCAACAACGATCAACATAGCAACGTAAAAATGCATCTTATTTTTACGTATCTTCATTTATTATACGATATTTATATATTTATTCGATTTGTTGCAAGTGAAAATTGTTTATTTGATGATTTAATTAATAATGTACAGAAAATTGTAAACCTATCAAAAACTTGAGTTCGTTACATATTGAAAAATACTATAAAATAACTTACGTTGTAACCGAAACTAAAATGTTGACAACTAGCGAAGTATGTCCTCAGCTATTGGGTACATTTATCTGAAAATAAAATCAGGAATTAATTATCTGATACTGTCACATCACAATATTCGACGGAATAAAAACGCCTCAGTTGGTGATGCATGTTAGAAGAAATCATTCACGATTCTCAGTTATATGGTGTTGTAAGTCATCATATTCAAATATTAAATTATTAAAAACCTTTTTTTTTATAATTATAACACCCTGTAAGCTAAATAAACAACTAAGTAGGCCTAAATGTATATTGAATGTGGAAGATTCCAGAATTTAAAAAACAAACATGTCTACTTTTAGGAGATAAACTTACTTGGTCTAAAATTAAACTGTAATAGTTAAATTAGAACACAAACCTGGTATTTTCCAAATCCCTCCAGATATCTTTTGTTAATATCTTTCTGTTTACACTCGAAATTATGTGGAAAATATTTCTCGTAGTATGATGTCACCAGAATTGTTTTAGATAATTTCGGCAGGCTGCAAAAGATTTTATTTTATTTATCTCACAAAATTTTCAACTCTATACATAATTAATAAAGTTTATACATACCTATTGAAATGCTTTATTACATCCGTTTACAAAATCTTTGACAACAGATTGATAAACTAGACTAATTTATTTTAAATAAGTGAATTTACCGTACCATCAGTGGCTAAGTGAGCTTAGCCACTCTAGTAATATAAAAAATATCCAGCAATTTATTTTGTAACATTTTAGCGCCCGGGGCATGACCCGTACACCGCTAATGCGCAAGGTTAAAATTAAACCTTCCTTTGCAATTTAATATTACTAGTTGATTGGAAATTAATTTAAATAAGATTACAGATTCCTATTTCTTACCAAACGCGTCTCTTTCACATTCATTACTAAAGAAAAACAACTAAATTAATTTAATACGTAAGTTTTATTTTTTTAAAAAGTGTGTACAAATACCCTTTAGGTTGTGTACGTACGGTAGATAACAACCGCAGAAATCTCAAGTACTCCGTTATTACTTTATCACTAATTATGTAGCGACGTTCAATTTAAAATGTTGAATGGATTACATTCGTAGTTAACCAGTCTTTTAGACAGTTAAAAGTCACCCAACACGGCGTTCAGTTTAACAAAAAAAAAAACTAGTTAATAACATCGCCCGACCATTTATGAATACAGTAGCACCTTCGTATAGCAAAAATATAGAACGAAAACTTGAAGGCGGATTTTTTTTTCTATAATACAACCTAGATATTTTAGGAATGTCTAATTGTTTCTAAACGAATTTACTGAAATTTTCAAGGATATAAAAATATATTTGCGAAATAGTTTTAAGTTTCTTTGGACGGCCGGAGCTCGAGTGCAGCCGGCAAACGGGAAACTAAAGCGAAGTCGATTCAACTGTCTTGCGAATTGACGACGACTGTACGGCTGCGGTACAGTCGCACACAGTCAAGCTTGGCGGGTTAATGTTGCCGTGCGATTTTGGACCTTAGAGACACAGATAAGCTTAGGATTGCGGGCGACATTGGCGCTACTGTTGCTTGCACTCGGCGGGCGCGTCCTGCTGGTGCCCCCCCTTGGCCCCGCCCTTCTTGCCCCTCCGCCGGGGCGCGGGCTCCTCGTCGTCGCTCTCTTCCGACGAGCATTCTTCCTCCTCCTGTTCAAATTCACAAATAAATTCAAACAAAACGGCCGCCAATTCTCTTGTACATTTGTCGTTTAACTTCCCGAAATTCTATTATACGTGAATTCTGCAACCATCTGCGTGTCTCGGTAACCAACCTCGCACAATAAACTAATCGCATGCAAACAAGGAAATCGAGAGAAAAATAAAACACACTTGGATAAAAAGCATACAATTTTTTTTTAATGTCTTCACTGGGACATCATGCCAAAACAAATAAGCCATAACCATTACGTTGACACTACCTTAGCAGCTGCACTCGCTCTGACGCTGTGCCGACCTCGACAGAAGGAAACGTGAACTAAAATATATAATACAGTTAAAAGAAAAACACTTGGAACTAGTTTCACAAAACGTTATTAAAATATATTCTTGCCTTAGTCTTGCATCGTCTGAATAAACAAGTTTCAAATATACGTGAAACTAGAGCAAGTGGTTTCGTTTTACACATATCGAAGAGTTTTACAAAATGAAAACGGTGTCATATAGGTTATTTTTAGAAAAAATATACATGTTCCTAGTCGTCGCTCGAAGCTTTTCGTATATTTTATATATCTACGAGACAAACATCACAGTTTGATAAAATATATAAAGTTTTGGCACCAACAAGACAGAGATTCGAACATATATTCGTGTGAACATCGACCGCGTCCGGCCGCAGTCGGCGGAATGACAGCTTTATAAAGACAAATAGGAAATATTAAATAAGCCTTAGAGAACATTAATATCACATGAAATTTCAAATACAAACAACGTATGTAAAAGTCGTAAACAAAATACACGCCATTACAATTATTTATGTATAATAAATATAAACGAGAAATGTATACAACTAGTCTAGAAATGCAGTAGAGTTGAATGTCTAACAGTTAACATGCATTACATATAAGGCACCATTAGTTCTCGCTTCAAGCCCGCGCGGGGCCGCCGTCTAACACATATTTATCTATTCGATTGATAAATCATGCATAGAAGTTTATATATGTATATATAAATATAAATGCGAGAAATTCCTAACCTATCTAGCGCACAATAACTATCAATTTATTACGACGACTGGTTCAAACGAACTAGGAGAGGAGACACGGAACTCGAGCGCCCGACAGGAACTTCTCACTCAAAGAGTATTATCACTTGACGCCCGGAAAAAAATGATTTTTGGTACCGTCGCAACTCACGATATGAACTCGGATATGATAGCGGTTAAAAAAAGCACAATAATTTTGTGTGCATATAAAATTGTAGTCCTTTAACTTAGGTCAAACGACAGGGGGCAGTGAGTTTGACCTGGGGTTCGACTTTGACCTAAGTTAGGGACGGCCAATAGGCGTGAAGGTATCGCTACGGGGACGAGGTGGCATCAATCCTCGGCGTCGGAAACCTCCTCCGTGCCGGAGTCTTCGTCGGAATAAGAATCCTCCTGAAACCAAATATACCGCGTTTGTTGATGCAGCCAATGGTGATCCAACCAGACCTGACTCATGTCATTTACAAAAGCTATTGTTATTGCTCGCGCTCGAAGTTCTCAATTAAAGAAGAACAATACATTCGATCATATTTTTTTTAATAAAAACAACTTTTGCCGATCTTTACATTTTTATTACATTTCAACCTCTACCAAAATATAGGCATTTTATTGAACTAGTTTATAAACAATCTTTATATTTTTTGTACAATATTGGACCGAACAGATTTCTCATTTGATTTGACCTCGAATTATATGGTTTTTATAAAAGAATACAAATAGAAATATCTGCTATGTTTATAGACGCTAGTTGAACCTCTGCCTACCGCTTAGGTGAGCACAGGCGTGAAGTATATTTTATTTTTCGATTTTTTTAATAGTTATTCCCAAAATATACGCATACTGTTCTTTTTTAATTAAGTGCATTAAATAATAAATATTCAAACATATTGTAATCATCGTCTGATCGGATGTGTCGGGGACATTTCATTAAAGCTGCAAATATCTACCATGCAAAGTAAAAGCTGTCGGGTTCAAGTACGAGATGGCTGTAGAATTCACTAACTTTAAGCAAAACATGCGCGGTATTAAACACTAACTTACGTAGAGAATATACTTTTTAATGTTAAAAACAATTGTGTGGGTCAGGGGTGTCCAACCTTTTACAGTTAAAGCCATTGTGCAGAATAGAATTTTCTACAGAGAAAAAATGATTTTTTACTAGTACAGAAGTCTGCGGGCCACAGTTTGGACACCCCTGGTGTCAGCATTGACCGAGTTTGTAATCGTAATAAATTCATTGTATTATTGAGAACTTGTATCATCTACATAACATTACGACTATTAAGATAATAATAGTAATTTAAGTAAATAAATAGTAGTAATATAAGTAAATAAATTAAATTAAGATATTTGTGCCTTTTATAGAAAGTTTACATTTAATTTTATTATTTAATATTAATTTAACATTTATAATTTATTGTTTAGAACATTATTATCATAAAAGGTTATTATTCTTTATTTCAGTTTTATAATCGTTTTTATATTCCAATTTTACCTGAAATACGAAACTAAAATTACTTTAATCTCATACTCGTGGGGATGTGGATACAATATTAGTATTTCCAGTGGTATAGACACGTGAGGTACAAGGTCAGTCAACGCGTGTCTGTGTGGTGTCGTGTCCGTGTCCTACCTCCTCCTCGTAGTCGTCGTCGTCATCGTCGTCGAGCCCCTCGCCGGTGTAGATGAGCACGGCGCGCGACACCACGCGCTCGCGGATGTAGTGCCCGATCTCAAAGTCCGCGGTCAGAAGATTCTGGAAAGTAGCAATGTTCTCATAAACATTAAGTAGAATACTTTTTGTGCACTATGTAGAGGTCGATGTGCATATTATTTATTATGCATCTAAATCGAATAGCTGACACGATGAATTTATTTAACAACATTGTATTTGTAACAGCAAGAGGTCGCCATTGAGGTTATTAGTAAATCACCTGGATATCAGAGTCGGGGTCCTCGGGCACGGCGGGGGGAGAGAAGAAGTTGAAGAAGGAGTCGGCCTGCACCGACTTGGTGACGATCCGCACCGAGCCCCGCGACTTGTGCTTCTGCTTCTTCTTTATTGTCTTCACCGTCACATTCTTACCCTTCTTCCAGTTGATCTCGCAGCCCTGCAAATAATTTGAAATATATTTCCACTTGTATAAAATAAGATACGTCGTCTTACCCATTTGACGCAATATATGTACGCAAGGCGTTAACACAGTAGCGTAGCCAAGCTCCTAAAATAAACATGCTCTATTCCAAATGAAAATCATTACCAGAGGGCGCAAACTGACCTTTTACACAAACATTCGTAAATTCTAAAAAATATCTTTGGATTTAATAATTCTTTTTTTTTTTTATTTATTTATATTTTTTTTCTCACGTTTGTTTATAACGCGACGGTAACTTATCAATATAATATTAAACATTTTCTTCACATCTACCAATTTCCTAAAAACTACATTTCCGGTAGAAATGTATGGAATAAAACATTTCCTCACCTTAAAAGATCTTCAGTTACATTCCGATGAGAATTGTAATTAATAAAATGTAAGAATGGTCTTTGTTTTGGTTCAAAAATGTTCACATGAAAAATTGACATCATGAAAACATCATTGTTTTTTAAATCAATATAAACAAACCAATCTTGAATAAAATGTATAAGTTGCATCATCTTAAAATTGAATCCAATATTAGTATCTTTATAAAAATACACCTCACGCCTGTATTCCCCGAAAGGGTTAGGCAGAGGTGCAACTACCTCTTAATTAGTTACTAAACTTAAATGACTAACCTTGCAGGAGTAGATCTCAGGCCCTTCAAACTCCAAGGGGTTATCATCATCAGGTTTGCATTTCATAGAGTACTCCTTGGTGAGGACTGTGTTGGTGAAGTATTCGTTGGGAGCAAAGTGGAACTCCAGGGTGAAGCCAAATGGATCCTCATGCATTTGCACTGTTCACAATGAATTGTATAATTAAAAAAAGATGTAGTAATGCATAAAAGCCTACATTAACTGTTTATACTGCCGACACCAAGTTTGATAGAGTCAAAAGTAGGACTTTTTGTAACAAAAAAATGTGTTCTGCGTATAACAATGAGATAAATTCCTTGGAATATTTTCTTATTTATTGAAAAGTCAAGCATTCTTATCTATGGCTGCATAGCCCAGTATGACAGAGTTATCTTATTTAAAAACATATGTATCAGAATAAAACAATGTAAATTTCAATAGTTAAATTTCTATTATATATGAATCAATTTTAAAAACCAATATAAATAATGAATTTGTTACAAACCTCTGATATCTTGCAAGCATTTGATGATAGGTTCGTCGTGTTCTTGCATCATTTCATTCAGCATGGCCACATTTCTAAATATGGTGTACCAGAAGTCCGGAATACCCTTGACATTGGGGTCCATTGCTGGTCTGTAACAACATATTAAAGGTCAATAATGTTTATATATTAACGTTGTGTCATTTAAAAATATAAAAGCCTCAGTTGGTGATGCATGTTGAAAGAAATCAATCATGATTCTCAGTAATTTGGTGTTGTATGTCATCATTTTCTTGAAAGAGGTAAACACACAATAGATTTTTGAGTTAATTGATCACTACCCACGCATAGACAGCTGGGGAACGTTAAAAATGCTTTGTCATCTACGCTCTATATTAAAAAAAAACATATCTCACGCCTGTATTCCCCGAAGGGGTAGGCAGAGATGCAACTAGTTGCACCCACATTTCGCCGTATGTTTTTCCCATAATGTGATAGGGGGCTCTATATTCTTTGTACGTTATTTCAATTTAAAATAGTTAAATTTACAATCTAAATTAATATACGAGCACTTCTATTTTTAAGGTGCCTAGTAATAACAGGGACACTGTCATATAGAGTTGTTTTGCACTTCTAAATGGCAGATGAGAGATATATACGGAAAAGAAGTGTCAGTACTTTTTGGCCCTCTACATAGAATCGACACTTACTCAGCTGGTTTAGTTTCATTGCCCTCCTTGGTTTTGTCGTCACCCTCATTGATGGAGGCGTTCTGCACGGCGCGCGCCAGTTCCTCCTCCTCCGAGTCGTCGCGCCACGGGTTCTGGCACTCCTCGTCGGTCGGCTCGTACTGACCGTTTACTATTAGTGCCCGCTATAACAAGCGACATATTAAATAAGACGAATATGGGATAATAAGTAATTCCCAGGGAAGGCTTTTTAGGTTTCATATATTTTATTATATTATAAAGTTTCGTGTGACATTATTTAACTGGAATGAGAGTAATGGTTGACTTTGTCTTTGAAGACATGTGATTCAGTTAGGTTTATTGATTTTTTAAATTGTTTGTAAGTTAGTAACATTAAATTTACACCAATGATTGCCTAATAACATTTTTTAGAATAAAAAGAATTTAAATTCTTTAAAAGAAATTCAATAATTATACATAAATTCTTTTTTATTTTTATTCGTTTAACTAGATAGTATGCTAGACCAATTAATCCAAATAATATTTAAGAAGGAAGCAGACAATTTGTTCAATCAAGCTATGTAATCCAAAATTTAAGTCAATTTATTTAAACCATGATGGTTTATGATGACTATCACAGTTATGACACAGATCCTTATTACCAAGCACTCCTCCAAAATTTTTATGTCAAAATATTTTTTTTTATTATCATATTCGCAATATAATTATAACATTTACATATTTATTTGCGATCGCGGTCTGTCCCGGTTTCGTATGATTTAGCCAGCTCTTTATAGCTTTAAACTTCCTCACTAATCACAATATATTGGCCAAAACCACATTAAAATCCCCTGAGTATTTTGAAAAACCTAAGTGTACATACAGCTAGAAGCGACTTAATTTTATATTGTCAAGACGATTTGCTCAATTGTTTACCTTTTCAAAAAGTGGTTTGTATAGTTTTTCGTATTTGCACTCGAGGGCGTGCACCTCGCTGTAGAACTTGGCTTCGATGTCTACGAAGTCCTTCTGCAAGGAGCGCAGCGCCCGGATGCGCCGGCGCACATTGGGCGGCAGAGAGGCCAGCGTCTCCGCGTGGATGCGGTTCGTGATCGCCGCCAGCATCTCCGTGCGGGTCAGCCCACTGGGGAACGAATAAACCAATAAATAAAGCACTGACGGCAGTAACTCTAAAAGGGTAGGCACTAGTTACCGATATTCATTTATCACAATCCTGGGACATCTCTGTCCGACCTTCTACATCCATACATGCTAAGTTAAAGGTACTTTTAGTACCGCTATACTTTAGCATATCTTCAATTCGGTTGGTGTACGATCACCTAGGACGACCTCTACCACTGCTTCTCACTTTCGTAAATATGAGTATAATTTAATGAGAAATTAGTTCAAACTTTTAGAGCTCCTCGAGCAGCCGTTAAAAGAATTGATAGGCTTAGTAAAGTAAGTTCCAGGATCTAACAGAAGCTTGGAATGGACTAGAGGTTTTGACTGTTGCAGATGACTATAAGTACTTTAAAGATAATTTAACATAAAAAATAACTATGCATAGATGATGACTAGAATGATACATGTATAAGAGAAGTCAGCGTCTTGGACGCTTGTCCAAATATTACAAGAAAACTATGTTAAGGTTATGGCTAGGGGATGCCGATTCTAACGTGCGTATCGTATTACAAGGTTGTCTAAATATATGTTTAGTGTAATAGTAACATCGTAAAAGCAAGATCACAACGCGTTAACATATACAAACACACCTCGGACGTATGTTAACACGTAGCCGTAGTAAAAAGAACTAACGAATACAATGTTTCAATATAACACTGGTAAGCAGAGCATATTATCAGTATTACTGAGGTTCTTATGCTGTTTACCCCCTTTTGGATTAACACATTTTCTTTTCTTCTTCTATCTTTTATCTACAGCCGATAGTGGTCAACTGGCTAGACGTTTAACTTCCAAGATTTCGAAAATATCGGCCATCTGTGCAACGAGCAATTTACAATGTATTCCGAGATATTTGGGAATCATGTTAAAACGTTGCTTATTTTAACGAAATATTTAAAAAAGATAGGTTCAATAAGACACTCATCCAGGGAATCTAACAATAATGAGTTTCTAATAATTATTTAGCAAAATATCAGTTTAGGGTTTCTATTTTATTTGTCCTTTCTATTTTGTTTCTTAAAAGTTTACAAAGCTAACGCATTAACAAGATAAAATACGCTAAGGATGTAAGACAAAAAATATTCCTTTTACACATCCAGATGCCAAGAAATTTGGCCTTCACGGTGTCTCATCTATGTCTATGGATCGACTAAAATCTAGATTAAAATGAAAATGTCTTTCAGTCCTGATGACTAATGACCAGGATACGAACATTCTAGTAATGTTAGTCGTCTACGAGTGCTGATTAGTTTTTTGCGTGCCTCCGTTACGCTTAAGTGCGGAATAGAATTGGAGGCATCGGTGCGATCGTATGAGATGTCAGGGCTATTGTACACCAAGTAGAGCGTGACTCACTGGTCCAATGACCCGTGATCTCGAGCGCGGCGTTGAATCAGGTTTCTTAACGAAAACCACTGACCACGTGGTTCCTTCGTTATGAAACCAAAAAATTAAGACAAGGCATATCTTAGTAAAAATCGTAATATCACTAGAATACGACAAGCGTTGGTTTGAAACCAGAAGTAACGCTTGTGATAAAAAAAAACTAAACGACGTGATTGTACACTCTTTTTCCTGCCACGGAAGTAAATGATATAATTTAACCTTGATTAAAAAAAAAGATTTTCTTATTACAAAGCTTAATTATAAAAAATACTTATCTATTTAATAAACACTACAATAGCTGGCGCAAGTTACAGCAAAGAGCGTATTTTTTAAGACATAGCCGGTGAATGTTCATAGACGGGAGTCATCATGCACCGTCAGGTGAACTCCCGCTCATTTGCTCTTATAATATATCTACCTAATTATACTTAAAGAGTTAGAAATCTATCACAACTGCTTACTAAAAATGTGATTATTCAAGATAAGAGCTAAAGCGATAGCATTATGTTTCCCCTCGCATTCTTTATGATGATACATTCTTGATGCATCATCACTTGTGAATTCTAAACGATTTAATTGGAACCCATGACTACAGTCATTAAACGCACAACGCCGTCTTAAATAGATCGTCGACTCCAAACGCAACACCATCTTACTAAATTTATACATGTAATAAAAAATTGCTTCTTCGTAACGTTCAGTAAGTCGTTTACGTCGGCGGCAACAGTAACGAAAAAAACTAGGGCAAGTCGTATGAGTAACTTTATGGTATTCAATGAGTCACAAATACAAAAAATATGAAATTATCTTGTCTGGAAATATAAATGTAAAAATAACTCTTCCATAAAAGAGCTTCGTATGGTCGCTCGGCGGTTCAGGTAAATTCCAGTTATAAATACATTGTCTTTATGTAAAAACTGAAATTAAAATATCCATTAGATTGGAATACGAGACGCAATTTACTTGGTGAACGAAACATGGTGTGGGCTCATTGGGGCAATTTCATACACTTATTGAAAAATCCTGATATAGACACGTAAAAATCGTCATAAGGATGGTCTCGTTTGTGGGAACAATAAGGATCAATGTTCTGGTCAAGATTGTGATAGTGTATACGACGACAGAGATCTATATTAGTAAAGATTAATGAGGATATATTGGCTAATCAAAGTAAATATATGCAGACGATGTCGGGAGAACCAGTTGTACTTAGGGCGCTTTTTCTCCAGGTAGAGCGATGACCTTGTAAACGGACGGAGTTAGTTTCGAATAAAGGAGATAATACACAAGCCACTGTAAAGCAATGGTTTTATATAAACTGATGTCATATAAAATACCTTTAGTCGTGCGATTCAGTTGTTTCATAATAACCACAGATTTATATATGATATATCATGTGATAGAGATTGTATGTTGGTAGATTTACACAAATTACACATTTGAGAGAGGATGTATGACAAAATTTATTTTGAGGTTAACTAGGTAACGAAATTTATCTGAACGGCACTGAATGGCATATTACATTACAATTTATTTGATTTTTCTTTAACAGACTAGATATAATTATAAGAAAAAGAAAATGTGATTTATAGGGAATATTGCATTCCGTACGTAGCTCGTAAGGAAATAAAAATGTGCGTTTTTTTAAAGAAAAAAATAGATAAAAATAGCATATATAAGAGGTAATTAAAATATTGACTGATCCTAATGTTAAAAAGCTTTATAGAATATGTGAAAAAAATCTTATATATGGACACTTAATTTTTACCGGCCTCACTAGTCGAATGGAGCACTTGCCCTCAATTGGCACCGGTATTCGAGTATACACGTGTTTCTTGTCAGACATGCGTTTTATGTACAAAGATAAACATAACCTTTTTAATTTAAATGATACAATTAATGTAATTGATTGCTTTACATAACAAAACAAAAAAGTCGCCATGGTAACAGATTAAACCTCTTACCTTTGCATCAGATGTTGAGCGAGTTCGCCGCCGCCAACGATCTCCTCTTCCCCTGACTCCATCTCAGAGGTAGCATCACCAGCACGTTCCACAGTACCCATATTGTATCTAAAAAAAGTATGTTTTACTTCTTCGCGCCACGTTGGTCCAAGTAGCGCACACCGGGTTTGAATGATGATTTTGACAGTATCTTTTTCTCGAATAAAACGCAAAACAACTTCATTTAAATCACTAAACTATCCAAATATTTAAACAAAGAAATTAAACGTATTTTTCTTATAAAAACATAATGCGCAGTAGTTCGCAAAACCATTTCGGCATTAACCACATGGTCGCATTATTTTATAAGAAAAAAAGACAGTTTTAATGATTTAACATTTTAACTCCTATTTCTTTCACTCTGACATGAAAATATAATTGATTTTTATTTTTAAGATAATTTATTTAATCAAATTTGTGGCAATAGCAACGTACCTCTTAGCCGACAATTGTAAGAAAAGAAAGATGGCGACGCAATATGAGCAGCAAATGAAATTAAACCACTAAAATGCCACTGAGCGAAGTTGCAGCAGCAACGTTTCCGGACAAGGAAATTGCCATGTTAAAAAAGTGAACAAATTGAATGAGCCATGACCTTTTATTTATGTATAGATCGATATTTTTATTTTGATTAAAATTTTGAGAGATTGAATAAAATGAAATATAATAACCCATGAAGGCAAAACGATATCCTCAAATCTGTATAATTTTTACTTCGTGAAAAAGATTATATTAAACAATATATATTAAGCATTTCAAACATATATTAAGTTATGTAAGTCGATTTGTTACTTACGTTATAATTTCTATGCCCAACGGTATTCAATACCATCAAATTATCGAAAATTCTCCATTGAAAGTTTGTAAACATGTCAATAATTTTCTTTTTAATATTTAAACAAATGCAAAGAGTATTTTTATTAGTTACCATAACTAATAACAAACTAATGAGCTCAAATTTCTTGTAAGTTTTACTTGGTCCTTTATTTTACTGATATTGATATTTTTATAAAAGTTATGCAAGGATTATAAAAGAGTCAATCCGTATTTGTTTTAGCACAAAACGAACCACAATGTGTGAGATCATTAAAATAACACGAGTTTACCTATGCCTACTTTGAATGCTACATTTATTTTTCATCTTAGTTTTTCATTGAATTATCAATGTCAAATTAAATGTCAAAAAGACAAAACTTTTTAGTTTTTGGTTTTTAATGTGTACTTGGATGTGTATAAAAATATTTAATTCCTTCAAACAATCGTGAAGTTAAGTTAAAATGTTTTAATTCTTTAAAAAAATATAAAGATGCCACCAACTGTTCAAACGAATGAACCCGAACGTGAAAAACGTCCGCAGAGAACAGGTGAAAGAAGGTTAGTGTATACGCGTTAGTGAATAGTTTAAAAATATGATTCTTTTCTAATACTTCGTATACATTGCTTTCAGATCTGAATTAGTTACACGGGTTAAATATTGCAATACACTGCCAGATATACCTTTCGATTTGAAATTTATTACGTATCCATTTCCTTCGACACGGTTCATTCAGTACAATCCAACATCTTTGGAGAAGAATTATCGTTATGAAGTATTGACTGAGCATGATTTAGGAGTTCACATAGATTTAATAAACCGTGACATATATCAAGGCGATGGAAATGCTACTTTGGATGTCGCCGATGAGAAGCTTTTGGAAGACGATGTTCTTACACCACAAGACTCGAAAAGATCACGTCATCACGCTAAAAATGTGTCTTGGTTGCGACGTTCCGAGTATATTTCAACCGAACAAACTAGATTTCAACCACAATCAATGGAAAAGGTCAGTTAATAACATTTTTCCTAAATTAACCCAGAAGTAGCGTAATGTGTGATTCATGGTAACAGAACAGATAATAATTCAGATTTTTTCTAGAAATACCTCATCTGTCTATATTACTATTAAAAACAATTTATATTATAGGTTGAAGCCAAAGTGGGTTACAATGTTAAAAAAATATTCAGCGAAGAAACATTGTACATGGATAGAGACAGTCAGATCAAGGCCATTGAAAAGACTTTTGAAGACAACAAGAAGCCAATAGAGAAGCATTACAGCAAACCTGGTGTTACACCTGTTGAGGTCATGTCTGTATTTCCCGATTTCGATATGTGGAAGTATCCATGTGCTCAGGTTATCTTTGATACAGATCCTGCACCGTCTGACAAGAACATTGCAGGACAAATTGAAGCTATGTCTCAAGCTATGATTCGGTAAGCTATCACTTTTTTTGTGTTATAAATTACCAATGTTATAGCACATACTGTTGTGATTTTTTTTGATGTAATGAATGGCAAATCTAGTAATATTTTTATTATTTATTTGCAAGTCAGGTCAGCAATGATAAATTATGTCACTAATAATGTAGTTTTTTCTTGCATTAAATATTGTGCATTGCCATAAAGGCTAATCCAGAATACAACCTAATTTGGTATTTTTGATTTCAGAGGTGTGATGGACGAAAGCGGTGAACAATTTGTAGCATACTGTTTACCAACTGAAGATACCATTCAGAAACGTCGGCGGGATGTCACTGAAGGCATACCGTACATGGATGGCGATACATATGAATACAAAATGGCAAGAGAATACAACTGGAATGTCAAAAGTAAAGCCTCGAAAGGTTATGAAGAAAATTATTTCTTGGTGAGTTGTTATTTATAACACATAGGTTTGCCAATAAATCTCATTGTTCATTACGAGTAAGGGATTTGCCGAAAATGAGAGACAACAGTCATATACAACTTTCACCTTATTCATCTGGTCAGCACCATTGTCTTGTATTTTGTACTAACGTCTGTCAAGTAGTATGTTTATAATTGAAGACTTATTGAACACCCTATTGGCAGCATATCTGAATTCATGATAATGTTTGGCATTCCACATTTGCTTGTATTAATAGATTCCTGCAGCTATTTTTGACTATAGTAGAGATTTATTAAATTCATTATTTTTCAGGTTGTCCGCAACCACTGTGTATATTACAATGAGCTAGAAACACGTGTCCGTCTATCCAAACGTCGGGCCAGAGCTGGCGCAGTGGCACAGGCCCTCACGCGTCTCGTGGTCACACACAGACCTCTGAGTGCTGCTGAGCATCGCATGCTAAGACTCAGAGAGAAACAGTTGGAACCACCACAGGTATACTTTCATACTGTAAGAGTCTAAGAGAGATGCATGTTTGAAGGCAAGTTTTGAAGAAATATAAGTTAGTATTGATATAATGATAAAAATCTTTTAAATATTGATAGGATGAAGATGAAGAAGAGGAGGATGATGATGACGAAGATGAAGAAGAAGAGAAACAAGAAGAAAATCAAGAAAAAGAAAGGTATATAAAGCATTAAAAGTACTGGATGTATGTCATGGTTAATTTTTAAGTTCATCAGTATGTTATTGGACTAGGCCTTATATAAATTGTGAATATTGTGTTGACAATCATAAAATTCGAATAATTGATATTTATAGTAACACAAAGTTTCATATCAGGTTATAATTCATTTACCAAATGGGAATTTCATATTGCATTTTAAAATTTATCATACTGTTTAATCTTATTTCTCTCTTAAGACTTAGTATATTTTAAACATTGTGCTGTTTTATATTCCATTGTAATAAAGATGCTTATAGATAATGGATGATTTCCACATCTTTTTGGTTAGTTTTCTCGGAGTTTTGATAACGAATATAAATATGAATTGGATTCATAAAAACTTATGGATTTGAAAGTAACATTTGTACCTCACAGGTCACATTCCCGTTCTAAATCAGGATCGAAATCACCTCAAGGGTCGGAGCGTTCGAAGGAATCTAATAGATCTAGGTCCAATTCGAGGGAGAAGTCCAGGTCAAGGTCCAAGTCGAAATCTAAGTCTAGGAGCCGTTCTCGTTCCGCCTCCGGCTCTAGGAAGTCTAGATCTAGGTCTGGATCCGCACAGTCGGGATCCGCCAGTTGAGTTTATGTTTTATTTATATGACTGTTTATCACAGAGTTAATATGTTGTTCTACATTAAAATTTTAAGTTTTTTTTTAGCCTTTTAACATATTGTAGTTAAATGGTTGATTTGAACCCAAGGCCATGTTGTGCATGTCTCATAGTGCTCTTAACAATTAGCTAATTTAATTTAATTGCTAAGCAGGTCAGGATCAGGTAGATCTCGTTCTGGATCGAGGGCATCATCACGAGCGTCATCGCGCGCCAGTTCTAAGAGTGGCAAGGGCTCGAGAGCCAGTTCAGCCAGTGGCCGAGGTTCGAGGGCCAGTTCTAAAGGCAGCGATAAGGTAAGTTTTATAAAGCTTTTTTCCTATTAAGTTTTTGTACTTAGGCCTTATTAAAGCCAACGCGCGGCCGTGCAGTTTCGGTAAAAGGTCTCATAATGTGAGGCCGGGAGCGAACCTAATGGCATGTTAGGCATAAATTCTAAACTAAGAGTTGATATCAAGTTGAAAAAACACAAAATCACTTTACCATACCGTAATACAACTGCGCCACCTAGGCAGTGACTACTAATTCTCTTTCTTCAAGGGTTCAAGAGCAAGTTCCAAAGCGAGTTCTCGTGCTTCCTCCCGCGCCAGCCGCAGATCTTCTAGAGCATCTTCACGCGCGTCTTCCAAAGCCTCAGGCTCTAAGGGATCTGGTTCAAAAGCATCTTCTAGAGCAAGCTCCAGAAAGAACTCTGGATCTGGTAGTGGTTCAGATAGGTCTAGAAGTCGTTCAGCTAGTGGTTCAAGACAGGTAATTTTCCGGCATCACATATTTTTAAACGCTTTACTGAAATGTTCTTTAAACCACAGTTAATGTTTATTAACTGAATACTTTTGGTAAAAAGAATGATGTAATTACTTAGTTATATATAATTCCAGGGTTCCCGTAGTGGGTCTGCATCGAGTGCGTCTTCTAAACGAAGCGGGTCTGATTAGATGTGGCAATAACTCACATATGCCTTTATCGGACATATTATCCTACTTCTTGGATTATTATTTACATCATAAAGTATATAAAATTAAATAATTTGAATAAAACGATTGACAATATACGTATGGCTTTTATTTAAAATACCTCACGCCTGTACTCCACAAAGGGGCGTAGACAGAAATGCATCTAATGCATCCACATTTCGCCGTATGTTTTTCCGTCCCATTGTGATAGGTGTGAAGCCTATCGCCATTATCTACGATTCTAAATGCTGCGATTTTTTAAAAACATCGATGTATCGCTTGCATGTTTTGTAAAAGTATCACAATGTGCGTAATTGGTTAGAAAAAATAAAACAAAACAAATGTTAATAGTAATTTTATTAATACTTTAAAACTGTTTTTACAAAAGTAAAAAATATGTTGTCGTTATTTTGACACATTTCATTTTGGGAAAAATATCCAATGTAAAATTTTTAAAATTTTCTCTCGATCAATGATGAAGAAAAAGTATTTTTATTATTTTATTTCTTTTAATAAACATACTGGCTAAATTTAAAACGATGTATGTGTATACAAATAATAAAAAAATGGATTACAACAATAGTAAATTTGATAAAAATTACATTTCCATATTAAACTCATTAAAAAAAATGTCAGTTCATTTAATAAATGAAATATATTATATTAGTAAATTTATTTGTTACCTTATTACCTTTAATTATAAAAATTTAGGTGTAAGAACTATGCCTCATAGAGACACCATAACGACCTTACCACAACGACACAAATTTGACGTTTGAATGTTGTCATATAAAGTCGTTGGGAACTAAATGAAAAAAACCCGTCACAGAGTTACCATGCTTCAAAATTAGCGACGTTACCAAATCTTTTTCAAATATTTTAACTATCACACATTTGGATATTAACCGTTTAAATAATTAATGATAGCGGCTTAAATTCGCGTACTTCCGAAACTTGTCCGCAATTTATTTAATTAAATATTTAGTTTGTCTTGCGGAAGTTTTAACAATTAAATGTTTGGATACGTAGCTTGTGACATTGCCTTGGCGTTCTAATGAGGCACAGTTAGGGTGTGTAGTAGTCTATGCAAGGTAATTTTGTAATAAAATTCTTTTGTATATACGATAATTTATCTATCATAATAGTACCATACTGAACTGTTCCAATTGAAAACCTAAATTTTGTAAACAAACGTCATACATTGCGGCCATTACACGTTTTATATTTTGATCAGAAATGTAAAATTGTATAATATAAATAATTACTGTAATAAGCTAATTTGGGTAAAAATTGATTTCCGAAAATATTTTAGAATTTACAAATTGTAACGTAAAAGTGGGCGCTTTTTTTGTTAACATTAATTAGAGTTTCATTTGGAACAGGCTAATGACTTAACATTGTAAGCTTTTAAAATAAATGTAAGTATAAATTAAATATGATTACCAATAAATTTACATTTTAACACAACTGCGATAGCAAAAAAGTACATCGATTAAATTATAAATGATAAAGGGTCATCTCAATTTCTAAGAATTCATTTACACAGCAGTTATAGCTAAGAAAAAAAATATTTGCGATATACAGCACTCGTAAAATACATAATTCAGTAGCTGTTTGATAATTTAAAATATTCCTAACTTTATTTCAAACCAAAAATTTATTTCAAAGGGTGAAAGTCATCCAACAAATGTTCTACACTATAATTGTATTATCCAACTTCCAATAACTTTAAAAATTGTCACTTCATTAAATTGTATACAATTGAAAAAGCTTTATTCACGTGTATTATGTGTTTTTCATTTCATTTTTCAAAATTTAAAAGTACTACACTTAAAACTGTTTTGAAGGTCCTTTTTTAAAAATTAATAAACTTGTCAGTCATAGTCTAACCTTATGTTAAGAGTTTTAAAAAAGGAATATTGATGTGGATTTTTTTATATTATTAAATAATACCAGATTATCTAATATTTCTTTTAAGCATTCCAACTAAGCGGAATCGAACCCATGACCATGTTGTGTATGCATCGTCCGCACCCTAAACCATTAGGCTATTATTATTTTAAAAGTACAGAGTATAACTTAGATATATTATGATAAATAAAATTTAAACTTAATTCTTACTTAATTCCTCAGCGACGATATCGAGGTAGTATTTGGTGAAGACCGCCTTATTGTGCATCACATACCGGAGCAGAGTCCCCGACGCTGCGGTCAGCTCGTGTGTGAAGGCCGACAGGCCGACAGGTATCTGTCGTGACCCGCCGCCGCAGACGAGTATCTCTTTGAGGAACTCTAAAATTCTCTGACCTGGTGAATATAAAATCGCCGTATTTAGGGATGTGAACATGATATCTATTTTATCGATTGCAACGAGAAATTGATAATCGACAATTTATAACAATGTTATTGTAGATTCTGAGATTTATCTTTTTTTAAATAAATGTTCGTTTATTTATTTCCAATATTCAAAATGTTTTTCATCATCAGCCAACATCAGTCCACTGCTGGAGATACACCTTCCCCTGTATGCTGTGCTTCACTTTCCGCGTCCGGCTTCTTCCTGTCGTTGTCTCGAAGTCATCTGTCTATCTTGATGGAGGGCGCCCTACACTTCTGCCCACCATTTCAATTTTTTCAATATTTGTAGATAATTTTTTTTTTGAGGTTCCAATCTTATATGTACACAAGCCAGGAACAAAATAAATATATATAAATGTTATAACAGTTTGGCGAAATGTAATGAATAGTTATCAATAAGGTACTTACGAACAATCTGTCTAACTCTATGCTCGGGGTCGGAAAGTGATAAAATCTGTGATCTTATAAGTTCTTTAGTGTCACCGCTGAGGGCAGCTTGCTCGAGTCCTTCTAGCAGTTGTTCAGTAAACTGGATAACTTCTTCCGCCACCGATGGTAATATTGATTTTAGTTCACTGTAAATAAACGAAATATTTTACAACTGTGTTTGAGGTGGTCAGATGAATATTTATATTATTATTAAATGGAAAAAAAAACTTGAGCAAGACAAAAACCTTAGGTGTAAATAATTTGACAATTTTAAAGCACATTATAGTAGTTGTAATGTTAAACTATTTTTTAATTAGAATGAAACTGTCATTTTATTAATATTTGGCCAATTTACATATAACATTGACATTTCGAAAGTCTTAATTCATAGCCTAAAACGTAAATTGTATAAATTAAATATTAGTACTTACAGATCATTGGATGTACTGTCCAATATAATGATGATTTTCTCCTTCAACTGCTGCTTCTGTGAAGCTAGGTTAGGGTCATTGCCACACGAGGGGCTCACCAACAGTATGGACGCTGTGCAAATCAATCTATACACCTGTGTACCCAACTCAGCGAAACGGGACGTATCTAGTGTTACTGTCTGTAAGAAAAATTCGTTTTAAAAGAAGTTAATATGTTATCTTTCAACAACTACAAAAACCAAAAGACAGAAGCTTCAAGAAGGAAGGAGAACAGAAAGCATCAGGTACACACCACAACAACATTCTTATTCCCACCTTACAGAAAATAGGTGTGTAGAAGTGTTCTGCATTTCATCTCATGGGTTAAGTGTCGGAGGCCTAAATCTGATACTTTCCCCTTTACATTTTCTAATAGGGAAAGAATGAGAGCAAAGGGGACGGTTAGGAAAAGAAAATATGCTTTTTTCTGTTTATCCCTGTGACCTTTATTGGTAATATAACATACCTCTGGATAACTATTAGACCTATCCCACTCTAGAAGTTCTAAATAGGCTTTAGCCAACGTCTGTGCTGTGACATTTCTTATCACTATTACGTCGGTCACCGGTGTGCTCAGTCCCGTCTTGTCTATGTGTCTCTGTAGCCACTCTCTAGTGTACTGTAGTCCATCTGCATAACAAAATATTATACCTTTTACTTTTAATTTAAAAAAAATAAATTTGTAATAATAATGATGGAATAATGGATTATTCAAATATAAAATGTTACGATGAATGTATCTTTGTATTATTTGCTAACTTGGTGATTGAGAATTTGTATTAAAACCAGTTGGGACACCCCAATTTGGCGTTATATAAGTAGCTATAATGAAAATATAAAGCAAAATTTTTTCAAAATTCTAATATTGCGTTTAACTATGCCAATAAAGTTTATGCTGGGATATGGTTCACGAAAGTCGAACTTTGTTTTAATTTTAAATGCTTTACCTTCAGATACTTTAAGCAGTTCATCAAACTTGGTTCTTTCGTACTGCACACTCTCCTGCTGTACGTGCGGACGGATCATCGCGATCAATGTGTTTGCTAAGTCCAGCTTCAGTATCTCCAACGTCTCGAGGATCGATCGGAATATATTCACCTGAAAGTGTATCATTAGTTAGAGCAACATTTATATTTTTTATCTTTTCACAAAAATAGTTTACTTCAGTTAGCTTTGTGTTCTTCTTTTCTTAGATATTTCTGCCTACACCTTAGGGGAATACAAGCGTGAGATATATATTTTTTTAGTTTATACTTACAGTGTCAGTTAGCTTTGTTATGTTTTGTATCATTTCGTCACGGGCGGGCGCTGCCAGTTTAGCCATCAGATCCACAACAAACTTGGCGTACTTGTGGAAGTCAAGACTATTGTTCTCCGCTTGCTGTTTAATGAAGTCATGATCTAGTACTTCTTCAATCATTTCTCGTATTCTCTTGTGCCGAGGAAGAAGAATAGAAAATAACCCCTGTAAATTTACATTTGAAATTAATAAATTTCAATTGTTCAATTTTAATAAATGGAAGTTACGAATAAAAAAAACAATGTAAATAAAATATAATAATCTATAAATAGCTTTATTGACCTACCAACAAGGCCATAATGTGTAATCTAAGCACATTAACAGAGGAAATATCTAAAATTTAGGAGCTTGTATGCATAGACAAATGTCTATATATACATATAGTGTAGTGTATCTATTGTTTTACATGTGAGAATGAATCCAAAGTAAACAAAGACCAACAAAAGCTATATGATATGCATGATTTTATAGTTTCTTGAACTTATGTATGAGTCATTTTTCATACCTGTTTTACATCTTGGAGTAAGACAAGCGCCTGCTTATATTCAGGTGGATCTGAGTTTAGCTGCTCCCTTAATATATCGAAATATGCTTTGTGCATTGTTTCTTTAACAAGTTTTTGGTAACTGAAACAAATCTATTTTTAGTGCTATTTTTTTTGTATAGGTTGAACTAATCCACCAAAAACATGTCAATCATAAAGATCATCTAAGAAAGTATAATATTACTAAGGAAATAGCAGTATACTTGTGAAATTGGTTTGGTGAATGTAATCAACTAAATATCCATTCTTTTCTATTGCCTAAACATATAAAACCATGTATGTGGCCAATTAAAAATGTAATATCCACTTAAGGCCTTTACTTCAACACCTTAATAAATTTTACTGTAACACTCATTATGTTTGTACATATATTATATCTGGGGTATATTAAACTTAATATGAAACATGACATTTACTAGCAATAAATAAAAATAATACCTATTGTCTGGTGGTTCAAATGGTTCCAGTTTGAAATCCTGATCAACAGCAATCTCATGAGCCAGTGCCATGTTCTGCATGCCATGCGCTGCTTTCATTATATCCTCGAGGGTTACAAACTTTGGGGGAGAAGCACCAGTTATTGTAGACCCCCTCACTCGAAATTGAATAGGCTCACTGGCATAGTAACTGACATCATAGGAACATAATTAATTTCATTTTAATAACAAAAACAACACCCTTATGCATTAATATAGAGTAAAGACAAGGCAAATGGTTAATTTTCTGCACATGGAAAGTATTTTTGATATATTTTAATTCTTTGTTACGTTACAATTACGGTATACGTTAAATTGTATTATTTTGTAAAAAACGAATTTCAATTTAAAGTAATTGAAGATAACAATCGGTAATTTCATTGTAGCTTACACATACCTTGACCTAGATCCCGTAGGCATTGGTTGTGGTGGAGTCCTAGTAAAGTTATCGTCTTTGTCTCCTCTTTGAGAGTCAGAGCCACTCGCTCCGTCGCGGTCGCTCATCTTGGAATACGGATATGCACTGACCCGAGCACAGCATTAAGCCTTTCTCATCCCGTATAAGGCAAGCACCTCAAAGGCAAGTCGAAAACCTCATATCATCTCGAAGCGGAACCACCTTGAGTCATAATAATATAACCTTTTTTACATAACAAAGAAACAAAGGTTTCATGTAACTGTTAGTCTTAAAGCGCACGTGTAATAATAACATTGGTTAATGTAAAATATTCTTTACAAACTTTCAAACCTTTACGTTTTGAAATGTGATATTACTTAGAGTTTAAGTACAATTGTTTTCATCCACTTGTCAATTTAGAATTTGGTTGCTGTCAAAACTTTTTTTTTAATTTGGTGGCCAGAGGATGTACAATTTCAGTAAAGGTACCTGTGTCAAAGTTAAGTGTCCTAATTCGTTTTTTGTATTATGATTTAAACATTTTCATTTATTTAGTTTCAGTATTCTGTAAGATAGTGGGTTAACTATGTTTTAATAAATATAATAATTTTACAAGGAAAGATAAAAATACCTACTTATGTAGATATAAAATATGAAACCTTATCAAATTAATAATTAAGCGTAATGTGGTACTAGGCACTTATAACTTATTTAGAAATCCTATAGTATCATATCACATTTAAAAGTTATAATTTTAAAATAGGAAGCGGATCTTTACTTTCTGTTCGAAAACATGAAAAGGTACTTATAAATTCATAAACTTGTACTGTGCATGTATTGCATTATATAAAATAACTTCAAGTATATCATAGGCAGCGATTAACACCAGGTAATGAACTATTTATTCGTTTACCACGATCTTCTGTATAAATGACAAGTTACAACAACGTTTATTGATTAAGCAATATATTTTATGTTTTGCGAAAAAACTTAGGTTAGCATACATCTCTTTGTTATATTCCCGACAATAATGCACTTGTTCAATATACAAATTATAGAATACGCCTGGGCATAAAGTAATTTCCCTGCCATAACTCTGTTGGCAACAGAAATTAAAGAAGCGCAAAAGTCGAGGAGGCAATTTAACTTCCGTTCTGACAGAACTAGCAACTAATTTGCCTGTGCAAACGTATTGCCTCTCCGCGTATCTTGAGAGTAGATTACTTTTCAAATATTCATTGCTTTTTATATTTAGCTTTTTCTGTACAGGTATTAAAAAGAAACAAAACAGTTATGGATGGGGAAATGATGAATATTTTTGAGATGCTTTGTAAATACGATGTCATTAACAAAAAGAGAATATAAATACTGAATAACCTGACTTTTTTATTGGTGAGAGGTTTGTAGAAGGCGTAGAATACACAATACATCAATCCTGCTTAAACCACTACTGTAAGAGGATACGAAAGATGTAACTTGTCTACAGCAGTGTCTATTATGTATGGTCATAGAATACAAGATCTTTCTTTAAAAGATAGTTTGAGAGGGAAGTCAAGAGGTGTACGTGCATTATTATTTCCTCAAGTTTTAAAATATTGCGCAATATAATATCACGTCATGGAAAGTAAATTATCAAACCTGACACCGTAAGTTACGAAAAGATTTACGAAGAATTACGATGATCAGCGATCGGCGGGATTTTTGATGTCGCTAATTGGCAACTTTGAGGTACAGGTGACATCTTTGTATTTCTATTAATTAATAAATGAAAATGTTACTTATAAGCTATTAATTATCTTTCTTTTTATTTATATGGTAAGTTTGGTGCTTATATGTTTTTAGGTGGACGTCACTTCTCTTTGCTCTGCATATTATTTTTTATTTCAATATATGTTTTCGTAACTGCCTTAGTTGCTCAGTGGTATCAAGTATAACGTATACGGTACGGCTGCAACGCTGGGGTCACGGGTTCGATTCCCGGGTGGGGAAAAATTATATAGGGTTTTTTAAAACTTGATGTCAGCCCGGAGTTTGGAATTTGTGCCCGATGTGGCGATAGACTCGCCCTCTATCACATTTTGGGACGGAAAAACATATGGCGAAATGTGGGTGCACTATAAGTGCACCTCTGCCTACACCTTCTGGGAATACAGGTGTGAGATATGTTTTTTTTCGTATTAATTAAAATCTATACTATCGTGAGATATATCGGTTTTATAAAAAAAAACTATAGAAACGCAGAAGTCGCGCAGCCAATTTAACTTCCGCAGAGACAGAACTTAACTGGGAACTAATTTGCTTGCGCCAGCGTACTGCCTCCGCTCTACTCGTTCCGACGAAACGGATTACCTTTTTTTTTATAAAAAATATAAAATTTATTTTTAAACTTGGATAATTTACTTTCCATTGCGTTCTGTTGCTAAAACAGAGTACTGAATATTGTCTTTTTCTTAGTTTCTTGTGTTTGGTGTCACAAACCCCAAATAAAGTGGAAAAAAAAGAAAGTTAAAGGTCACCAAATACGGTATTATATTTTGCCGAAAACAATTTTATTGAGTGAAATACATACATTTAAATCACGTTTTACTGTATTTATAATAAATTAAATTAAAAACCTTTTTTGTAATAAAAAAATTGTATGGCTATTTTCTTAGTTGTAGGTTAACATTGAATCGCATTTTATGTCACAGTGATAACAAGACAAAAGCGAAACAGGTTTTTGTAATTAAAAATCTGTCAATGCTTTTAATTCACCATTGCGTGGACGATAACATTTATTGAAAAAAATAAAAAAAAACGTACAATTGGAATTGGATTGAGTGAGAAAAAAAAGCAATTCCAATTTGTCAACGTGCTTATGGTTTTTTCAAAGTTACATATGTTTGTGTACGTCGCTATTGTGTTTGTGACGTGGGTACGGCGGGGACTCCCCGAATTGTATGTTTCTATGAAAGGATTCGATTATGACCGTTAATCTGAAAACGTTTTGATGAATGACTTTAGAACATGTTTTCATTTTTCAAAGTTGTACATGTTTTGGACGTGGGTCTTGTGATAATCAAATATGTAGATAATGTTTATACATACAGGGATGTGTGTCTGTCTGTACTCGATATATTAAAAAATCCATACATACAATCGCCGTGAAAATTTGGGAAATTATTAGGTATCTTCCCGTGAAGGTTTTTATGTTATACAGCTCGTGTTGCTATAACATTCAGTTCAGATTTCAACCTCGCGGAGGGGACATACATTAATTACGTATACTGGAATTACCGGCTTGGCATAAGCCGGTATACAAATAGACTTATTCCCGTAGCCTTGGATAAGTAAAGATTAGATCTTAATAGTCGCTTTCGACTGGATAAATGCTAAAACCAGTTGGAAACATCCCAAGCTTCACTGATAAAAATTTGTCTTGTCTTAACGCGTCTACAAAAAAAGACGACGGCAGAAACTAAATAATAACTAAAATTAACGTATAAAAGTTAATTTTGAGATGTCATAAAGAGAGAGAGATGTCCCTAGATTAAGTTACTTTTATGTTAATAGAGCTACAAATATTTAGCTCAATACCATTGATACTGTCCTCTTTCCGCTTTTCGTTTGTCTTTAATATTTTTTATGTTGGAAATCGCGTACTATGCATTATTATATGACATAATGTCATATATATCAATTACAATT
>JAABKM020000015.1:1257253-1285993 GCA_016277805.2 Papilio aristodemus | reverse complement strand
ATATGTTACGTATATCTATTTATATATGATGTTAGTTATGTATTATGGTTTTATGTTATCAACGAGATTAAAGAGTGTAAAAGGTCCCAAAGTTATACACAAAATTAACAAGCGGATTAAACGGCATCTGGTCCTCGGAGCGGATAGTTTGAGTCTGGAATCTGTTAGCCGATGGAACAAGTTACCTGCTGAAATAATTTAAACTTTTAATCCTTGTTTGCGGTGTAAGGCCGCTAGCTATGTATGTGCCAGTTTGTTTTGGATTTTTGGTCCTATATAGTGAATCTCATGTGTGATAGATTTTTTAAAATAAGATAGATTGTAAATCAAACGTAACGTTTCTGTAAAGTGTGTTGTCTAAATTTCATCAATGTTATTATTATTTTTTAATTTTTAGTTTTTTTTTTAAACTTTTATTATTAATAATTCAAACCATAGTGTATTGTAATGTTTCAATGATTTAAATATTTCATAGAACGCTTAAGAAACAGATTTTTATGTAATTTTTTAATGGGGCAGATGACGCAGCCATCGGATTTTCAGATATTTAATAATTTTCCGATGGGAAATCTTCCTGAGTCCTTTTAGTACAAATATCTTATCCAATTTTTTGTAAAAAGTTAAAAATCAATAAATATTAATGTGTATACGATTAACATATTTTTTCGGACAATTAAAGAAGTACTCGGTTATTAGGAGAAGCTGAAGTCTCGTCATGCTAATTATATACCCCGGCGTGCCTCGCATTTCATATCGAGTCAGTTTTACATTAGTATTCACGGCAGCCGGAACTAATTTCGAAACGATGATGAGATTAACTCAAAGTCTTAATTAGTTTGGAAACATTAGGTTATGCCTTTCTAGTTATTTATTTCATCTAGACGTTAACAGGCTTATTTTACGTTTATTAAACTAACATGTTTATATCTTATATATTGGCAGTTTTTAGAAAAAAAAAGCTTACAAATATCTTGATTTTTCATAAAAATATCTTATGTGGGTAGAAATAACGAAGTAAGTTTGTTTTTTTCAAAGATAGATGGCGTGGATGTAATTTAAATCGCGACGCCGCTGGCGAGACATAAAGTTTGCGAAGGTAAATAACCAGTCCTGTCTGTGGAATTGGATTGCTTCATTTATTTTTGTTTTTGATATCTTTAAGGTGGCGAAAGAAACTTACGTAAACAGTAACAATATAATTGGTGTCTACAAGAGAAATCTGAGTAACAGACTCATGAATATAAGTGAAATTGCTGTAATTAACGTGATATTTTACACACAAGCTTCTTTTTAAGTTAAAAGTTTACATTAAGAAATGATTATTGGAAATTCCTAAGTAGTTATTCTGTGGACTTTGCGTCCTTTGCTTCGAGTTATTGTATAACCATTTGTTCATAATATTAAAATTTATTATGGTATTTAAATACTTATAAAATTTACTCTTAGTTATCTATGAGAAAATATCGTTAGCATAATGATTAAGCTATGATAGAGCTAGCTGAATGTACAATTAAAATAAATATACGGGAAAAGGCACATTGCATTGTTGCATCAATGTCTTTTTGACACATTACCTTGTTTTCCAAACTCTTCTGCTTCACGGCTTGCAAATCTTTTTTCCGAGGCATTTTCCTATTTTCCTTTTGCTCCTGCCTGTTGTTGTTTTGACGTTATCTGGCTTGTTTCCGGTACGTCGAGTGGAAAACGATTTTTTCAGAATTTTTGTACATGTATACATTTTCAACGTCTAAGTTATTTTGTTTTGATTCCTATTAATGTACTTGGGTGATTAGTTTAATAAGGTATTTTTTTTTAGGTAAAAAGATAGCTGCAAAGATCATTAAATCGTTAGTCCATCTTGTGGAAAGCTTTAAGATAAAGCTTGGAACATTGGCAATATAGTAGAACTTCTAATGTTCTATCGCCTTTTGTAGTTGTTAATTACACAATGATACGAAATTGTTGTCTTATTACTTAAAATAATAATGACTTTCATGGAACTTTTATTTAATGTTTACGTTTTGGTAACGTAAGAGAATACGCTTTAATTCGATAGCGTTTCATTGGCGAGCGTATTCGCAATATCGGGCACAAATTTCACACTCTGGGTTAATATTGAGTTGAAAAGAGCCCAATATCACGTTGCCCGACTCGGGATTCGAACCCGAGAACACAGCGTTGCAGCGTGCCGTAATACAACTGCGCTACCAAGGTATCTTAATACATTTGTACTAAAATACCAGTACAAATAAGTATATAGCTGACATTGCAACTCCTGAGAACATTTATCAGCAGATCAGATCGCCTGGCCGATCGTGCGGACAGAGAGACCGCGTGCTGTGTTCGATCAATCTTCATCTAGCTACGCCCTCTATGGCACGTATTCGTTGTCGCACGTCACGTTGGGTCTATGAACGTTGCGATCAAGTGGAATTAAAAATATAGATACCTCTGTGACCCATATAAAGATATCAGTGACGGCTTCAGTATTGTTGTTTGATCTTGACTAACCATGGGAGGCGAAAAGATTAAAACTTTAACATAACATTTTAGATACATAGTTTAACGTTAGATAATTAATAAGTTTTTTTTAGTTTGTCATTCAGAACTCTAATGATTTTGGATGCGGAGTCGAGGGTTAAGCCTCTTAGCCTTTGGACCCGCTAGCATTAAACGATACAATAGGTACGGATACGATATGATAGGAATACATTCCTTACAGTGATATAAAATCAACACAGTAAAGTAGAAATGTTTAGTATTTTTTTTTTAAAGAAAATTACTTGTATTCGTGTCGTGTTTATCAATGGATACGATGGCTGTCGACTGATGGATAGGTCGTAGGTTATAGAGGGATTTATTGGTTTCCTATCAGTGTTGAGTGAGTTGTACTTTTCTGGTTGATAAATAGTTGTATGGGGCAAGTAAGTTAATGGTGTTACAACGCACCTATCTATTTATTATCGTGTACGTAAATTTGGAACTTGATTGATTATTTTTTTAATTTAATAAGTCAAGGGAAAATATAAGAGGATACATTTTGAATAAATTCAATAACATTCAATAAGATATAGGTTTTTAAATATTACTTAGTTTCAATAATTTAAAAATCAAATTGAAACGTATCTAGACGTGATAGGTAATCTTAATGATTACGTTACATAATAAAAAATTAAGATAAAAATTTGAAACAAATGAAACTAGTGAATGGATATCAATAACTATTTTATTATTAAAAACCTACATTTTGCAGGGGTTATAATGATAATTTTTATAATATTAATGGCAAATATTTAAATGCACCCAAATCGGGTATATACCGTTAGTAAGATTTGTGGGTGCACTAGTTGCACCTCTGCCTAACCCTTCGGGGAATACAGGCGTGACATATGATTTGTGTTTTTTTTTACAACTAAGCTTATATTTGGGCTAGGATATGGTTCAAGATAATGGTCGAATAACGGATTCGAAGCCATGATCATGCCGTTCATGTCTCGTAGTCCGTACCGTTTACCATTAGGCTATTAGAGCTTTTTATTTGTAAAGCGCTTGATCGAAAGTTTTATAAGAAAATTTGAATTCGATTCTACTTATTACCATTCCATTGATAGTGCCTTGAGAATTTCTCCAATGTTCATTCATTTGAAACGTTTGAAGTTAGTTCGCGTAAGGTAATGATTTGAATTTCGTATTCACAATGTAAATAGAGCACTCGTGCAGGCAACTTGCAAGCGACTCGAGTTTTAACCTCGGTAGCTTTAGAATCTGAACCCTTTAAAGTTTAGCAACTTTTTACACGGATTTTCAATTGAAATCTTCCCTCTGCGGAGGTGTTTAGTTGGAAAGTTGGTAAGCTTTGTACGTTGTTAGGCGTCGGAATGTTGGTAAATGGTTGTTTTATTAATTTAGTTTAGAAAAGAAAATGGTTTTTAAAGTGAAATGAGCTCGAATTAGCACAATATATAAAAAAAGAATTGATTTAACGATGTTACTCCAATTTAATATGTAGAGGTACGTTACTAAATGAAATTTTTAATATTGAAACATTTTTAGATGCATAGATTCACTTCCTTTCCTTTTCCTTTACCTAAAGCTTAGATTATATTGATTGTTAACATCATATACCGGCTTTGTTACTGTAGTGTATCGGGTTACAGTTACACTGTCTCGTGTGCTTATAAGCAATGTCACACAGTGAGTATCAGGTGAGCCTCCGGCGATAGTGGACGTGTGACAGTTGTCTTGCGTGCATTGTCGAGCCAGTGTTCGGGTCAACGAATAGCAGACACTACAGTTACCTTCTTGTGTTTCTTTTAGAGCTCTGATAATATTAATTTCGTAAACGCTTTTATCAATATTCTTATCAATTTTTGCTAACCTTACATATAATACGCCATGTCTGAGAAAAGTTTACGATAAAACTATTGGAAGCATGCTTTATAAAACCCTGCTAAATTTGGTACATGAATATTAAAACTATGATCGCGTAACAGCTTATGTAATTTGCGTGTAGTCGTGTACGGATGAAGTTCGGAAAACTTTTGTAACGAAATTTGCGGCGAGCTCGGTCGCGTTCCGCTTGTTAATTAGTTTCGTTTTCACTATTTTCTGTTCGTAGTCCGAGTTATATATGGATTACTTTGACGATGTAATGTAAACTGGTAGGTTATAAATGACGTCGACGAGTCTTCTCTAGTAAAAGGGTGGTACAGTCTAGGAAATTGTATGAATAAGGTATTATTTTATGTACAAAATAAGATTGATGATGATGTTGATATGTGGCGATGGTCTTGCCATCATTGGACGGAAAAAGATACGGCGAAATGTGCGTGTACTAGTTGCCTATTCCTTCGGAGAATACATACATGATGTTTTTATTTTGAAGGCATATTATTTATAGAACCTATAATTTCGAATATTTATATTGTACATTTGTAACAGAGCAAACCTTATAGCCAACGATCAGATGGGCAAAATTAAGATTACTGGATGACGTCGAACGAAATCTAAAAATATCAAAAGAAACAAACTGCAAAATAGACCAACATGGAAAAATAAACTGGACCAAGCTGAATCTTACGTTATTTTGAATTTGATATTCACGAATTTTTATGTCTAACTACCCAACATTGTGTTCAAGGATTTAACATAGCGAGAAAAGCAAGCGTGGAAGTCAATACAAACGTCAGTTCTATTCGGTATAAGATAAACTACAAGTTTTATTTGTTATATTAGTTTTGCTTCCCTACCCTTATTTAAGTAAGGCCATCGTGAGCTTTGACCAGTCAACTTTGGAATATGAACTATTCTGACTTTGAATTGACTTATTTAAACCAGTGATTCTAATAGTTTGTATTGAACATTCTAACCTAACCAATGACTTTATCCTAAAAGACATGTACCCGTACTAAGTCACTCGTCAAAAGTGTACCGTGTCTAAAATTGTGAGACGGAATCAAATATAATTGGTGATTAGTTTCTTAATAAGATAGTTATGTTATAACATAATGTCGTAAAAACATGTTAGGCAAAGAAAGAATTGGTTTGTTGCTGTTTATAGGATTAGTTATCAGTCAGTTCGCAGTTAACAATATACTTACTTGGTTTTTAAACTGCCGAAGTTTGAATTCGATCGTTGTGTTATACGTAAAACCGTCAATGCCTTCCCTATGAAATCGTATGAAAATCCATTGTATCTTATTGCTGATTTTCACAATTATTTTTTGTTTAGAATTCGTGCTCAAGACAATTTCAAGACAGATAATAACACTGTTCAGTATTCAGTGGATGGCTTCGATTCACAGATTCGCCCGAGGCTATGCATATTAAATTACCGAGTCTTGTTTGTTTGACTTAGAAAAATAAAGTGTTAAAGAAATTAATGAGTACAAACTCTCAGGTTACGGTAAATTTTAGTTTATGATAATGTTTAAATCTCGCAGTCTATATACGCAATTGTTACTCTCATATGCTGACACTAGAGGAAGCCAAACCAGAGGTCATGGCGACGATATTATGGCTTCTCATCGTGGACGAACTAAGAGATATTTTTGGGATATTGCTAAGCGGTACTAGCGAAGTAAAAAATTTACTGTTAGTAAACAATTTTATTAAAAATTTCAACAGCGTGTATTCAAGAAGGCGCTCTAAGTTTTAACTAGAGTGAATTTAAAAAGTAAATCGTCTAGAATTTATAAGAAGTTTCTCGGAGGATTTGCAGTTGCAACCTCCTCGTCTATTCAGAGGCTTAGTGGGAAAGTTCTGAAGCATTTCCAAACTTCACTCAACGCCTAAGTGGGGGAAGTGTTTATTTGGAGGCGTGGAGACGGTAAAGCAGTAATAACCCTTACATCAATTGTATCTCATGGTAACAGTTCTATTTCAAATCTCCATTACTATTTTAAGCCATGGCTTGCAATAATGTCGCAATGGCATTCTGCTACGCATAGATATTTTAAAGAATAAGTTCTCGATTCTTAAGTAATTTACCTCATTGACTATCTCATTTATTATGTTGTAAGTACAGTTAGTGAAGTGGAATTTTAAATTATATTTAATAGGAAAGAAAGGTTTAATGCTACTCGATAAAGGCAATTTACAAGTATTTGCTAGTACACTGCATTTAACCATTCAAGGAAAGTTTCTTACATCTTGTAATGGCTGAATTTTGGCTCTTTTCCAAATTCAAATTGTCATTAGACGATACGAGAGTTGAAGTCACAGATAAGGTAATACAAAAATCTTTAATGAGTAAAATGAAGCTTTTTGGTATGTGTTAATTTTTTTTCCTATATAAGCAGCAAAATCGTTAAAGAAAATTTAAATAAAAACACAAACTATTTAATTGGGAAATATTAATCAACACATTTTAAACAGAATACGATTAACATATTGTAATGTTCGAGAGATCAACACGAAAGTGAAATAAAAGCTTTTTACAATCCTCAATACGATTTAATTATAAGCGATGGGTTGAAGCCAAGCAAATGCGGACATGAAAGTTGGTCGGTGGATTATAGAGTTTATCTCGAAACTTCCATAAGCATTTATTGATTTTATTAATGTATAGGCAATGATATAATAACACACATAACCTCATTTATAATCTGGGATATTTTTGTAGCTTTTATACTATACAAAGTCTGAAATACAGATTTATTGATAATGCTAAATGAACTAAATAATAACAAAAACAACTTTTCTCAATACACTACTATATCTTTACACCTAGTTATAAATAATGATGCGTTAAGGGAGGTTTGCTAGGTTTTCTAACTAATAATTATTGTTGTAATCGATAGGCCTTTTTATAATTTGAAATAGTCAATGGTTATAATATTTCTCGGGATAAAACATGTTAACAAATTTACCGTTACTATGTTACGTTACGATAGTGTTATGTTACGACTGTCTCTGTGTTTCATGGTACAGGATAACGGTTGAATTGACTGATATACAAAAAGAACATGTACTAAATTCACATAATAAAATGAACATTAATAGTACAGCGTTTGTGTAATAACATTTAATTGCAATAAAATGATAAGAAAAGCGTTTCAAATGAATTATAAAGCGTAAAATCAAAATGCAGCATAAAATATTTGTAATAAGACGCATGACTCTTTGCGAAACGTTACCGATCATGAAAGTGTTAGTGTTATATTTAATGGTATGTAAATAATATACATAATTAATACATTAACAGCTATATTCAAACATAAGAATAAGAATTTGCTTCTAATGATATTTTTTCAAATAAAATTAATTAACTTCAGTTAAAAATACATAATTGAAATATAATTTAATCTAATTAATAAATTAATAAGTCTTATTTGATTATAGGTACTTCTGAATATACAGATTGCTTTATTTCAAGAATTGTCTGCACCGTCAATACATGCCTCTCAAGTGGAAAATGATGAGAATCATAACACAGATAAAAGTACAACAAAAGATTTCTATTTCAAAGGTGATGAAATCCATGATCCAGTAGAAAACAAAGATCATCATAGCGAATATCTTAGTGCACCTATTTCAAGTACTGATGAAGAAATGAATTCGGATGTATCGTATCCATTTAAAGTCCTACTACGTTTAATTAGTACGTGAATATTTCATAAGCACATACATATATAATATAATAAATATAATAGAAAGATATAGTATAATGGAATTGTAACAAATATTTTAAAGACAATGCAATATCTGTAATGGGAGAAAAATGGAATTTGGAGAAACGACTCACGTAATACACACTCACCCACGTATTCTCCGAAGGGATAGGCAGAGTTGCAACTAGTGCACCGAAGATGGGTAGGAGCCTACGTAATGTTAAATCATATTTCCACGTAACACAATCGCAATAAATGTAGACTAAAACAAAATGGAGGATATATTTATGTAAAGTGTATACTTTATATCTTGTTGTGGCTTTAATGGTTTATTTTTCAGAAGTGAAAGGTGGCATAACAGATGGTGTCAAAGGAGCATCGAAAATCTTCGACGGCGTGCACGACGTTGGCGGAGAATTATTCGGAATGGTTAAAGATGGAGCTCTTAATGTCGGAAGTTATTTACCATTTAAATAATACAAAATGAAATTTTAAAATGACGAATTTAATGATTTGTCTAGTTTTGAATTATAATTAAGTTTACAAGAGAAACGAGTAACAGAAGTTTTCCTTTCTTTATAAGAATTTTTGTATCAATGTTTGTGTTAGTTTGTACGAAGGAAATTACAAAATTTGCATTAAGAAGTTATTTTATTATAACCACCCTTTTTATATTCTTATGAACGTATTAAAAATTCAAATATTTTAACGACTACTTGAGACCAAAATGTTATACAACAAGCTGAGCTTTTGAATCGCACGTACACGTCGTATGAATTGTAATTTTCAACCTTAATGCATTGTGCTAAATGACATTTAAACGAAATAGGTCGATAATGAAATTCCTTGTCAGTGGAATGCTTTGTTTTTTTTTAAATAATGATTAAACTAGAAAAACTAAGACGAAAATGTTTGACAATTCACCTATTGGTAATTGGCGCTGTGGTTGAAAATTGTAACGTCTACGTATAATTTTTTGACTGCATCGCCACTTGATTAAATTATCATTTAAGGGTCTGTATGAAGTCGGCGACGGTTTTTTTTGTGATTTTAATTGGCGATTATAAGATTTACTTAGCGTTCTTTGAATACAATTATACTTGACGCTGCGTAGAAAAAACTTTTTAACATTTCCAATAAATTATATCTGAAAAGTAACAAAGATAAGCTTTTAAAATTCAACATTTAAGTTAAGTTAGAGCTTTCCGCGCCATCGGCCTGCTTCACCCTATTAGCGATAATTAAATCAAACCGAGGATTGTATTCATCCCGAATTACAATTTCGTGTTAATCTTAGCGAAGTTTTAATGAATTCACGATGACTACCATACTATTATATTTCGATTTGTTGCTTTAAAGATTATTTCGAGAGAAACATTTAAAAACAAGTTTGATAATGTAAATTAGTATAGAAAGATTATAATAAAAAAACATGCCTCACGCCTGATTCCCATTGGGGTAGGCAGAGGTGCTATTAATACACCCACATTTCGTTTCATTTTTCCGTTCCATGGTATGATAGGTGGCGAGCTTATCGCCATATCGGGAAAAAATTTCAGTACGGGGAGATTTCGAGTAACTTTTGCCCGACACGGGATTCGAAGCCGAGTCCCCATCATTGCAGCGTACCGTATACGTAATACGAGATACAACTGCGCCACCGAGGCAAGATATATGAGCTTGTATCCATTGTTGTAGGACATTAATTGTCACACAACTCTTTTCATTAGTTAGCTGATAAATACAAATTTTTGGCGATCGATTCGATTCTATGCGTGTATATCTACCACAACTACTCCTAAAGTTCTTAACCATAGAACAGATATGGATGACATTTTTGACTTTGAGTGTATAACGAAGATTCATAATTAGACTGGTTGGTGGCGTTATCATCGGATGCAGGAAGATTTTTTTGTTTTAATGAAAAAAAAAAAACATAAAACAACTGAACCTGAACGAAGTCACGTCATATTGGTCTCTTAGTAAAGAATTGATGAAGTTAAAAAATGTCTTCTGTCCCATTAACTAATTCATTCACATTACGAACATATAGTACATTGCATTAGTTGTATCGTGTGAAATTTTCAATAACGTGTATTTTTAAATATATAACAGTAAGATTGTGTGAAATTATGAATTCAATTGTAATGAAACGTGTAATAGATTGAGTAATGGACTTGTTAATATTAAATTTTACAAATTAATAAAACGTCAAATTGTATTAACTTCATGTTTCGGTGACGTTGTTTTGATAAGCAAGTATAAAAGTGGCCGCATTTCAATTATTCTCTCTAATTCATAGCTAATTTACTGATACTTTACTGTCAGCTTAAGTAGAAATATGAATTGTGATTATTTGGTTTTACTTTTTCTGGGGGTAAGAATTAGATTTATTTTTAAGTTATTTAAATGCTTTATAATATAAAAAGGTACTCCTGTTTGTGTTTGTTTTCTGTTTGTAGAGTATTAGGTTAGATTTTTTTTGTAGAAAAAGACGCAAAGTTTTCTGCGACAATATCTTATCGTTTGCATAAATCTGTTGATAACATGTTGAGTTGAGATATTAATTTTAAATATCTTCTCTAATAGATGTTTTTTTTATAATATGGACATAAAGACAACTATAAACCAGATTTAAAGGAGAGAATTCGAATTAGCTACTGTTTCGTGTTGCAATAATTGTACAGGAAATCGTAGACAGATTACTACCGTCTGCCGAGTAATTGGGTATTTGGTTTCAAGGTATTTTAAAGTATTACTCATATATAGCAACATTTCTACCTCGAATAGATAGATTGTTCAATCCCTCTATCATCTCTATGAAAAATTACTCGCAGTTCAGATAAACGATAAACATGAAACGACACGACACTATGTAAAAAAACGTTGGATGGGATTGTAGTCAAGTTATTGATTTTATTTAAATGTGGACATTACTGTCCCATTTTTCCAAATAAATATTTATGTGTGACATTCTTTTGTTTTTTAGTTTGCCGCAAATGATTCAGAACGGGAATCCGGCGAAGATGTTGGAAGCAATATCTCTCAAATTCTAAAAGAGGTTACTAAATATTGCAAAGGTGATTCGGGTCGTCATTTATTCTCACCATCGCTACCTTCACCTAAACATTCAGATGATTTGGATTATCAGAGAACTGATTCATTATATCATGATCAATTAAATACGATTGGATACTATCCATATAGAGTTGATGATGATGTTTTCGCTGAAGAACATGTACCGAGGTATGGTGTCCCATTTCAATTTGGTTCAATGAGCCCCAGTCGACGAATGCAGATACTTCAAAGTCAATATGGTGAATTACCAATAGTCACGGGTCCTCAGGAACTGGTGAATATTGTGAATAATAATAAAGTATCTATGGTAAGAATACCAGAGCCGATGGTGTTGAATTTGGTTTCACCCGATCAGCTGTCGGTACTGTACCAGAATAATCAAGCGTTTGAACTACCATCCATTGATCCATCGACTCCGAGATTGATAGCGATGACTACGAGAGTTCTGTCTTCTATTCTAAGTAAGTCTTACAGAACTTTATAATAGATATTTATTCATAACCCAGAATAAGTCTTAGATATTTATTTGACGAGTGAAATTGAAAATTCAACAGTGACTTAGAAATTCACTTCACTGCCAGGCAGTGTTAATCTGATAGATGCCAAAGAAACGTATAATCTAATAGTTTTTGTAGTTAATGCAGTGTATTTTTGTAAAGATTACATGCGTAAAATTTTAACTGTTGCTGGATGATTCGGCTACTTTATAACATAAGCACAAATAATTGTTATGTATTATTTTTGTTTACAGAAGCAAAGAAGAGATTCCACAATGTGATCGACCATGGCGTGTCGGGTGCTGAGAACGTGTTTTCTGGTATCCACGAGGCAGCCGGCGGGATTGCGGAATTAATCGGAGGCGGCGCGCATGGTCTTCTAGACTTTATTGTCTGACCGGCTACTCTACAAGATTTTAACAATTAAAATAAATTAAATGGATTACTTATAAAATAAATTTGGTGAATTTTTTCCAGATTAACAAAAATTGCCTGATTAAGCATGAAATAGCATTTGACTTTATATCCGAAATAAATAATAAATATATGAAAATATGAGGTTTATGAATTGAAGAAAAAAAAATTAAAACAGAGCCCAATAGATCTCAACAATCGTCGGCCTTGTTCGCGAAAACAACTTGCAGAAGCAAATTATTCAGAAATTTGCATCCGTGGAGGACGGGCTCTATTTACATGTCAAAACACTGAGCACTCGACAAAGATTTAGAAATCTGTTTTGTTGTCGGTCCCTTGACATAATACGAGAATTACTAAGGCCTTATTAGTGATTCGGAGCCAAGTGTCTTGTATACTTACTTCGTCGGCATTGGTAGATTATATTTTCAAAAAGGTAATCCTTAATGTTGTCGCCCACATTTCCGGTTTAAAGGAAACGTGGGTACAACACTGAAACTATACCTACGTTGCGTTTAAAAATTAAGGTAGTGCTAAGAGAGATAGCAAAAATTACGTAGTCAATTTCGTTGCCAGTTTAAGTTTTCTAGTTATATTACAGTTTAAAGACAGTGTAATTTTGTGTGACTCTAAATGAAAATATATTTTTAGCGATAAAGTAATTTAATCCTACTAAAAAAAAAAATCAGTTATGTAGCGTTTGCTAAACTAAGATATTATGATCTGTACTTCTTTGAATTAAATTTATTAGATTTGTTACTCCGCAAAAACTCTGTAAATATGATTGAAAAAACTAAACAGAAATCAAGATCAAAGAATAAGTTTTGGTAGTTACGGTACAAGCCGTGGTTACACATAAATATGGGTTTGTGGTAAGAACTCGTATAACGAACTCACTGTTTGTTTGTCTTTTTCCTTTTGAGCGTTTCCTAACTTTAATTGTTCATTTATTGGTACTGGACTAGATGTTAGTTTCACTGGTATTTATTATCATTAATAGACCAATGAGTAAGGATTATAAGAGATGTACAACATGTGTAACAACGAACCATATCTAATCTATAAAATTATGGTTTTAAGAAATATAACTGAATTCTTTCATTCCTTATCATAATTAAAACAAAGATAAGTTACCTTTTTTTATAATAGAGAGCTTTATGTAAAATGAAAATATTCGTTAGCAAAAGTTTATTAATTTTACGGTATAGTGCGCGCGACGTTCGGGCGCCGACAACTCTTGAATTATTATATGTATTAACGTGAGGGTACTTTATCATTGCAATGTAAAAATATTTCTTTGAAGCATTCCTAGTAAGCTTTAAGAAGCCTAAATCAGGACAACACAGTAGTATTTTACTACAAATGGATTCGATTCGATTCCCGGGTCGGGAAAAATGATAATGGGTTTTTTCAACTTGATATCAGTCCGGAGTTTGGAATTTGTGCCCGATATGGCGATAGGCTTGCCCCTATCACATTATGGGACGGAAAAACATATGGCGAAAAGTGGGTGCACTAGTTGCACCTCTGCCTACCCCTTTGGGGAATACAGGCGTGAGACATGTTTTTTTTTAAATGGATTCGAACACACGACAATGTTGTGCATGTCAAGCAGTCTCGTATTCTCAACTTGGTTTTTTTAAAGTAAATAGAACTTTTTATTCTTAATACATTCTATCAATGTCACTGCAGATCACAGTTACTTTATGACAATTTAAATCTTGGCAAACTGTCAAAAGTTCAAGATCCGACCCGTTTATTAACCAAACAGGGTTCAAGCGTTTTCAATCAATTCATAACTGTTTAATTAGAGCAAACCGACCGTTTCAAATGGTTAGTTTAATAGTGGAATTTATCATTTTCTCTCTACAACTAATAATATTACTATTGTACGATGTGCACAAACGTTACATAATATATCAAGATAGAAATGTACATCCGTAATTTAGTCACCTATCATATCATGGTAAGGAAAAATATACGGCAAAATGTGGTTGCACTAGTTGCATTTCTACTTACCCCTTTGGGGAATATATTCGTAAGGTATGTTTTTTTTATTTAGTCGGGTAGGCAAAAGGTCAAAATTAAAAATGTCTAATAATTATGCGTTTTGTCTGATGTAAGGTTCTATAATAACTGGTTCTTATATTAAAAAAAAAATACTGGAAAATGATTTTTATAATTAATATTCCTTTTTTTTTAATATTAGCAAAGTTTTAATAATTATTGTGATCACAAATTCTGATGTATTCTGTTGTTGATCATCATCTAATAAATGAATAAAAGTTAAAGACATAGATCATGACAATCAATGGATCAAAATGAAAAAAAAAGAAAATGAAAAAATATTTATAGTTTTTCACAAATTTTTTGAATGAAAAAAGAAGGTAAAACAAATCAACATGTACCAATTTTCAATTTTTCTCGCGAGATAATTTTTCGAGCAAGTCTCGTACTCTTTCTTTTTCTCCATTCTAAATCTCTCAAAACAAAAAATTAAAAAAATAATCATATTTTAGTTCTTACTCATCTTTATCATGATACCAATACGACTTAAGGTCCTTTGAAAGTCAAAATTATACGAGCGTAATACGATATATCATTATTTTTTTAGATTGTCGTTAATAAATTAAATACTATGCCTTTCCACTTTTATTGGGATGAGGGATAGCATATTTATTTACATTTAATCTTAACCTCCGGGGCTCAGGTGTGTGGCTTTATAGCTGAGGATTACAAAGAAGTGGCATTTTACAATGATATGGGTTCTAATGAAATTAAAAAATATTTTATACAATTTTCCATAGGCTGATTGTAGATCTTTAAATTATGTAAAGTCATGCAAAATTAGATACAGCAGGTTAAAACTTAAGGTATGTTTTCTATGAAATCATTGCGTCTTGTACGCATTTTAGTATTTAATTTAAAATAAATAAAAATTATCGATGTGTCTACAAAGCGTCATTGATTTTAAAATTAATAACTGACTACTTGTATAGTTTATGTATAAATTATTGATTTTATTTTTAAACAAGCTTGAAAATATACCAAGAATATAATTCTCAATAAGTATATTACAATTGATTATTTTACAAAATTGAATAAAAGAAGTTTCACAAAATTGCTCTCTTACTAACGCAGGCTCGACGTAACCGCTGAATAAACGTTAGTAAAAGTAAAGGAAGGTTACATGAAAAAGGCGTAACTATAGAAGCGCTGACAGAGTTCGACTCGAAGGTATCGCTTCCTACAACCTTAATGATCAAGTGTAGCTCAAACCTTATCGTTACAAGGCCAGCAAATAAAACATTTATATTTTAACTACAATCTCGGTCTCGGGTTCAAATGCCGGATTAAATGATATTGAGTTTTCTAATTCGATACTTAACCAAATGCTGGAATAAATGCCCAATATGGCGATAGGCTCGCCTCCTATACAATTACAAGACGAATAAATAAAGTTAAACTGAGTACATTAATTACACCTTTGCCTACCCCTTCGGGTAGCACAAGTATACGTTGTAATATATTATGTCCATAGACTTACAATGTCACGGCCACAGTGAGGATTTATTTATTTTAACCATCAAATAACGTCAACCAGTACACTCAGATACATAATCTGTTAGGTATCAATAACAAATTAATAGCGTCATATCTGAAATCGGATAATAGTCGAGTACACTCCCGTACAATAGAGTGAATCATCAAACCTAACGTATTCTGGCGGTCATTAGAAACGGAATTGTTAAGTAGGACTGTATATATATTATTATAAAGATATTATGACGAACGCTATTCTATATTAATTGTATAAATATAGATAAGAAATAAAGATATCAATAAAGAAAGATATCATATAACAAGTATTGAGAGTTAAACTTTGTTAATCTTTGATATAATTCTATCAAAGAATAAAAATTATTTCTTTGTTCAATGTTTAATAATTTAATAATATCTATGTATATAAATTTACTTGCTATTCCCCATACCCTCAATGTAAATTATAATATTCGAAATATGTCACAGTCACCGGCACACTATTGAGTGTAATGAAATGGCATGATACTATATGAAATGTGATTCGTCCCAGCGCATTATCAATTAGTAAAAACCTTTGCTTATATACATGAAATGATTGCATAAATATGTTCAATTCCCAGTTCAGAAATGCATTTTTACCCATTTGGAATACAAAACATTTTGTCATGTAAATACAATGACCTGACCCGATGCAAATCTTTCAATGACACTTCTACAGGTCGTATTCGATGAGGTCGCTGGTTGTTTCAATTGATTTCAATATGAACTAAAATATGATTTTTTTTTAATTTTTTCCGTCTTTTGTTTTAAGTAAGTTGTTAAGTGTCGAATAAACTGAATTATAAACTATTCTTTCGAGGATTTTTGAAAACAAACATATTTTTGAAACTGGAAATAATTTTCAACTTTAGGTTTGTTTCCCTTTTTAAACACTGGAGTAATGAAAGCCGATTTCCACAATCTTGGCACAATTCCTTCAGTTATAGATCTCTCAAAAAGAATGGAGACTGGCGCAGCAAGACCTTCAGCACACTTCACAATAAATATAGGTGGGATATTATCTGGACCACCGGTCTTAGATAAATGTAATTTTTTAAGAAGATCCAATACTTTATCCCGACTGATTTCAACGGTGTATATACTTAACGTACTGGGTTTAGATTCGTATATCGGAGTTATATTTAAATTTAAAGAATCAGATTCTTGAAATGTAGAATAGAAATAATCCGAGAATAAGTTACTTATGCCCGTGAATGTGTATTCAAGTTACGTTTAAATTTGACATAACTCCAAAATGCTTTTGGGTTGTTAGTAATTGACCATTCAATTTTTTCTATGTAGGCGGTGTAACTACTTTGTTCGAATTGAATAACCCTGGACCGTAGCAAACAGAATGTCAAGTAATCAGATTTATTACCATATGTTTTATACCTTTTATGATATTTTTGCTTTTCTTTTATCATTTTAATTAAGGTAAATCTTATTAACAAAGAATATAATTAAATGGACATCTGTGACGCAGTGTTAAGGTAAGTAATGTGTATCTCTATCTCAATTGTATTTACAACCTGCATTAGATTAATACCAAGTCGAACTTAGTTATATTAGTTTCTCCCGCATCCCATACGCGGCAGAGCCTTCGCCCGTGCCGTAACAAGCTAACTTTTCGATAAACAAACTTATTGACCCTCGGCTTGAATCGACTTACTCGTTATTAAAAGGAAGTCGAAGGTTTGGTAAATGAAAACGTAAAGTAGCTTATGTATTTTATTGTTCTTATGTAATTAAATCATTAACGATTTAAAAGAAAGAAATTAGTAGGAAAAAAAAATGAATATGTAGGTATATTTGTATAAAGTTACTTTTTAAAATAATGATGCTACCTATTTTAACAGTAGTAGTGCCCACGGCAGAAATGTCTTTGTATGCATATCATAGCACTACAGAAAATCACTCCCCTGTTTGCCTCAGCCAGTATCAGTATTCTCGGCATTGACATATCAAGTTATGTCTAATTTCGCGGTCATCTGGAAGGGAAGGCCAAGTAGGCCTCCAAGAAGCTTGGTGTTCTCGGCAGAGCGAAGCAGTATTTCATGCCGGCCCATCACTTACAGTTGTATTCGACCCCACATGGAAGCTGAAGCCCTCATATACCAGCTTCCTCCGTTTGACAAAAGAGAACGAACTGAATCGTCAATGACTGAGGTCTTATTGACGACTTGACTCATTCTTTTTACTATATAAAAAAAATTATGGGGAATGTGTCAGAGATGATTCACAATTAAAATCCACAATCTCTCATCCCTGTACGAAAGACATGCATATTTTTTTAAATTTAATTACCTCTAATTTCTTTTTACCTTCAAAAAACTTTTAAATAAAGAAATGTTTATGAAACCTCAACGTGCATATGGTATGAAACAAACTTACAAATCTCAACCCTAATTAATTTTTTTTGCCGGTCTGTTCTACTGCATTGTACTGTATTTACAAAAAAAAAAACATATATAAAACCATGTAACGTGTTGAAATTCTATAATTTTTTATGGATTTGTGCAATAAAACAATAAAACACTTTAGTAAATATAGTAAACTAAACGGTACATATCTCGAAATGCAAATCATGTCCTTCCCCGAACACTTTGTAATTAAAAATAATAAGTGTTGTTGTATCCGTTACTTAAAATGAAATATGAATTAAATACTTCTTTATGTCTTGTTTTCAAATTGTATACAGCCTAATAGTAGTCGGATTAAAAACTTTATCGTTTTAATATCGACATTAATCCGGCTTAACCTTTTGCGGGAAGGATAATCTTTTGGTATATTAACAATACGTTCAATTAAGATGAAAGATATATAATCTCAAGTTTATGTACTTATATCTATAATATAAAAACGGTGAGATGATTATCAATTTTAGTTTTGTAATCTATTTAAAAAAAATCTCACGCCTGTATTCCCCGAAGGGGTAGGCAGAGGTGCAACCAGTGCACCCACATTTCGCCATATGTTTTTCCGTCCTATAATGTGATAGGGGGCGAGCCTATCGCTATATCGGGCACAAATTCCAAACCCCGGGCTGATATCAAGTTAAAAAACCCAATTTCAATTTTCCCGACCCGGGAATCGAACCCGGGACCCCATTAAAAAAATCCAATTATAATTAAAAAGGTACATTCTTATTTTTTTTTAATTTACCTCAATTGCCTGAAATAACGCGTTAAAAACGATTCTTACATTCATATTTTTTACAATTTGCAAACCTTGAGCTCCATAAGTTTAATATCCAATATAACATATATATTAATTAAAAAAAAACTCAAAAACAGTATTGTTAATTTATGAAATCTCTAAAATAGGCGCTCTATAACACAAAGTTTAAACCAAAATCCAATATTGGTCTTAATTTCGAAGTGTTTTACTATTATAAACTATGTAGAATGTTTAATTTTTTTTCTTTTCGATAACGCATCTCTATAACTCTGAAAATAGTGTAATTTGAACACAAGCGGCGTCAAACTTTTGCCGTAAAATAAGTTAACCATACCCAGGGAGATCACTTCAACTTGTTCAAGGAATTTATTATTATGAGGAAAAATTGCGGAAACGTGCCCCAAGTCTTAGGTCTAGCACCTAATAAAAACTTCTAACATTTTAGGGGGAAAATCGAATTAAAAATGGTTTCCGAACGAAAAAAAAATATATCATAAGTTTTTTTTTTATCTTAATGCAATTTACTTTTTTTATTATGTATATTATTCCAGCGGCCTTATAAGAAAGTTGCCTAATCATCTATGCTTCTATAACCTTCTCGTGTTCCAATATTCCAAAGAGAAATCGGTTAGTTTCAAATAAAAATATACGAGTAATACTGCGCCTGTGATAGTCTGGGCTGCGGCTAACAAAGAGATTCGTTTGTTTTTATAACGTTTGACAGCTCCATCCAAACCATCAAGTCTATAAAGGAATAGTGCGCCAGATTAAAAATATTTTGATCAAGTTAAAAAAAATATGGAAGATGAAGGTAAATGAATAAGAGGTTTACGTAATTTTAGTGATTACTACCCCATAGACTTCCATAACCTTTGTATAGAAAAGAGAAAGAATTAAAGGTAAAAAGTAAAGAAGATTATTAAGACTCTTCTACGTATGTAATCAATTAATTTTCTTAAATACGAATCTTTTCTTTCTTTTCTTCTTACTAACGGTCTATTTGTATTAATAATTGCGGATCAACATAAAATCAGCATTTTATACATGAAGTTAAACTACCTTACATTACTGCTAGATAAAAATCCTACTAACATCGTTTATTTAAGATGTCCACAATATTTCTTTACACAATCTTTCAACTATATTCCATAAAATATTTTAAATAGCTTTCACTTAAACTTAAAAATAAGATACATTTTGCACTCAAGTTTCGTAAGTGGGTATATACAAGTGTTCGACAGAACACGTTGCGACACAGCGCTGGAAATCACTTAGTGAATGACAAATAGTGTCGGCAGTGACATGCTTTTAAGGAATATTGTAGCGCGAAAACCCTTCGAGATCATTTTAGTGAGTTATGAAAAAAATATTTGGTGGCCTTTGCGCATATATCATATTTTTGTGCAATTTTTGTGATACTTAGTTAAGTATCGGCATAGCCAGATTTAATAGTTTTCAATCTAATTAAGAGTGAACAAAAGTCACTACATAGGAAATCAAAAATACATTCATCTATTTAAAAATAAATTAAAGTTGTTTGGTTACTCAGTACGTTTTTTCTTTAAAATATCTCCCTTTTGAGAGTCTCTTGATGATGTATTTGCTAATGATGTTTTTATTTGTCTGACTACCCCAAATTACGTATTTAAGTGAAGAAAAATCAATAATCCACAACTGTGTGCCGGCGACGGGAGCGACTATCGGCCTCATTGTCATGGCATTTCAACGAGCGGATTATACCGAAATTTGCATCGGCATAGACAATCCTATTTCCATGTCAAAACGTTTGCATTAACTAGGAACAAGAAAATAGAACGACCTTATGGCTCACTGGTTAATAAGTATGGGAATATTGGATTGAATCTCGTAAGATTTGTTCTGCTTCGTTTTTTATTTTAAATTTGTTTAAAATACTCTCTCTCTCTCTCTCTCTCTCTCTCTCTCTCTCTCTCTCTCTCTCTCATTCAAATTAAAGAGTGTATTACTCTTGTCAGCGGAGTAATCACCACTTAATTTTATTTTCTACTTTGGATATAACAGCTTGATACGACACGCAGTTTACTTTTTCTTTTATCTGGTCGATATTAGCTGACTCAAAATACGTCCTATGATATCTGTTTTATAAATTAAAAAAAAAAACTGTCCGTTAAATTAAAATTCATCAAACATAGATAAAAGATAAAAGGTAACATAAACCCCTTTATTCTTAATTTTTCTTTAAAATTGCGATTACATTGATTTAAAGAGATTATTTTGCTTATAATGTTTTTGCCTCTTTAGTTTGCTCTAGGATTTTTTCTATTTCACATCTCTTTAATCCCAAATTTAAACTCAAACTAATAAAATCTCGATATACACAAATACTTTTAAATATAGTTAGTTAGTGTTGTTAATAGTTTACAGTTTACGGGAATCTTCCAAGTGAAAAATAAAAATATTGCATTCAGTTAAACTTCATTTATGTACGTGTTAATTACAAATGAATATATATTTTTTAAATTTTTATTAAAAGTTTTTACGTTCCATTTAAAAATCCACCCAATGCCTTTGTTATTATTTCATGTATGCCTTCTAAAATTGTTTTACCGCCAAGAACTCCTTCGTTTATGCCACTCAGTACTTTTTTCTTTCCACCTGTAATAAATAATGCGTTTTAATATAAAATATTTCCAGTTCATAAAAATTTGAATGAAAAAGAAAAATAAATAAACAAACAATTTTTTTTATTTCTATATCTGTAGGCTATATATTAAGAAAATTTTGAGGGGTTCCGTGAGTTTTTAGCCTTACCAGAATAACTTAGTAATAAAAAAAAGTTTTATTTCTACTTACTAATCAAATGACCTAACAGTTCCAAAGGGGATCCCGCTCTTCTTGTGGGCTCATCTAAAATATCATCATAGTCAACAGTATCTGAATGACTTCCTTCTGGATATGCTTCAATATCTATTCTGTTTTTTACACCTTTATCAGAGTCTTCTTCTGAAGAGCTTATTTGTTTAAATTTATTAATGTTAGATTTGCTAATCCCTGGCAAAATCCTTCTAAACATTGGCCAAGGATAATTTGTGTCATAACTAAGATCACCTATGTCTTCCAGTTCAAACGATATTGGCTTCGTAGTGGTCATGTCATTCGGATCTGACCGTTTTGTTTCCTTTCCTGCTGCAAATGCCTGAAATTTTATGATATATAGTAGTTTTAAGTTATAGAGGTTAATTAAATACAGGTATTAAAGTACTATCTGTATTAAAAGGATCCTAAAGTAATACGATAGATTCAAAAAGAAAAAGTAAATATGAAAAACAAATTCTTTGAAACGACTCCCAGTTCGGGATCCAGTTATGTTCTAATATGACTGTAAATAATTAATATTATTAAATAATATATATGAAAATATTATTTTTCACTTACCACTAAAAGTAGAAATAAAATAATCATATTTGATGGAACACTATGGTTGTCTCGAGATCGTATACAAAATAAAACATTGTATTCACAGTAATGATTATTAATAATTACAACCTTCATAAATAATTGATTCAACAAAGTTTTACACTACAGTAATGAATTATTACGGTCCTAATACACGATTAGTTTCGTTCTGATTTTAGATAAAGTATGAATTTAGGTTTTCTCGTTGTACCATACGAGGTAAACAAGTTCAGCGGTTGTTAGATCCCTGCTAGCTATCATTACATAGGAAAAGAAGTAGGAGAGGAGAGATGAAAAGAGTAGAGGTTTGTCGCACAACTAGGACAATGGGTTATAAAGAAATTCATGTTTAGTAAAGTGAAACAACAAATTTTCACACACAAATATTTATTTTATTTTCAGCAAACTTTTCAATATTATTGCTAAACAATACAATTAGCATGAACATAATGAATTTCTTAATCGTTGTTGTACAATGGTAGACAGACACATTCCTCTAGTTCTTTTTACCTCTAATTCTGTTGAAAACTTTCTTTGCTGTTGCTGCTCCTTTGGCTACTTTGCTTGCACCTTTGGCTACTTTGTTTGCACCTTTAGCTACATTGTTTGCGATCCCTGCAAAAAAGGTAGTAATTATCTGAATAAATAATTTTGACTATTGACTTAAATTAAGAAACTGCGAATTTCTATACATTTTACCAAAAAAGTGACGGTTTGAGGTCGTTAGACGAAGAGTTCATAAACATACAAAAGTCGTTGTTAGGATTCCTCGTTTTTTTTTAAAAAACAAACTTTACGTCCCTTACACTCATCCTAGCTAATCTAGATAGGAATGGATATAATGGCAATCCGTCACCCATAACAAGGGCCCGTTGTGTAAGGGCGCGGTTGGTGTTCCGGCGCGCCGTTCTGGAGAAGTAGGGAGGCTTGACCTCCCCAGAGACGGAGTTGCCTCGGCGACTGGCGCTGCGAGGTCGCCGATGTTAAAGCGTTCCTATGGCTTCGCCAATATATGCGAGAGGAATATTGTGAGGTTTTAGTCGGTAGGTTTTCCGACATAATCCGCTCCTATCCCCGAAAGGACGGAAATGCATTTCCTCACATTAAATAAAAAAAAGAAAAAGCTTTGAATGGAACGGCATTCGAAACATTATACGTTGTACTTACTTTCAACTTGTTTGAACACTCTTCTGGATACTTCATATTCATCGTCATCATCGTCATAAGCAAAGTCGTCCATTTCATCGGAATCATAATAATTATTAGCAGAAAACTGGGAAATAGGTATCCCTCTAGCAATCCTCGACAGAACATTGTTTTCATCCATATCAGGATCACTAGAAAATTCTAGAACATTTCCAGGATCTTTTGCTAACAATGTCATATCTGTTGTTTCTCCAAATACTAAATTCACTCCCAAGTTAAAGCAAAACATCTGAAATTTAATAACAATTAAAAAAATTCTAGTATTAAGACAATTACTTTATAATCTGTACTGTTCAGTCAGTATTTGAACATAGGTCTTTCACAATAACTACTAAAATATACGAAATCATTTCTTTCATTTTCATGTATTCATTGGGCGAAAGTTTTTTTAACCATTTAAATGAGTTTAAGTTTGCGCTAGGATTTGGTTCAGGACACAATTCAAATGGAAGATTCGAACCCATGACAATATTGTGCTTGTGATGTATTTAAGTCTGTGTCCTTAACCATTAGGTTATTGGCGATTGTAGTAATACATTCTGTATTACATTATATTCTTTTTTTTTTAATTTGAATTACACAAGTGTGTATAATATGTATGAGTTTTGCTAGCCGTAGACTGATAGTGATACATATATATGTTTGTATATATTAATTCTAACTTTTATTAGTAGTTTAAAATAAAAGTAAATACTTACCAAAATAATATTAAAACAAAACATTGCGTTTATTTTTTGAAAAGTTAATGTTCTTAATATTCTCAAATGTTTGTAATGATTGGATAGAAATAATATTTCTTTTATATAGATTTTGCAAATACTATTTTGTTTGCATGGTAATTAATAAATATATGTAATATTAAATAAAATTATTTTAATTACTTATAAAAAGCCTTACGCATTGCTAATCGCGAAAATAAATTAATTTTCGAAATATTTAAAAGGTTGTTTTGTCAATGTTTGTGACTTTTACTTTTCATTGAGAATTATTTCACATGAAGAACACCCCAATAAATAAATGTTTGAAGCTTTCAAAGCTTAAAGTTAAGCATTCACTATTAAAATCATTAACCTAGTGCTTAACCAAAATTATGTCTAAATATGATAAGCACTAGTACCTATAACCCTATTTTCTTCGTTTTTGAATGTACATTGTAAGTGGCATAACAAATGAGAACCTATCGCCATACCGGGCACAAATGCCAAACTTCAGGCTGATATAGAGTTGAAAAAACCCAATATTATTGCTTACACAATGATCAGTTACCATGTTCTTAAATCAAAGAAAGGTGTAGGTAAGGTGTTCTTAAATCATAATGTACCTATGTTATAAACATTTAAATAAAAAGTGTAAAAAAGTCGTCAACAAAAGCCGTCGCAGTTTGTTGTGTATAATTTTAGAACTAATTATACACGAAACTGTATAGCAAATTCTTTATATAATTCGATTATGGCGAAAATATCCAACAAAATCAATTTCCGTTAATTTTCATATTGAAAATCAATTAATATAAAAATGTATTCTTTATAACTTGTCGACACTGCAGTAACTGTAACTCGGTAATAATAGAAAAAATACGACGTGTGCTAGGGTCCAGGGAAGTTATTATTTTAAAGTGAATTTGGAACTCACGATAAGAATTATTTTAAAACAAAACATGTTGAACTTTTTGCGCAAAGTTTTTTTTTTATTTATATGTTACGTTTTGCAACCTTTGTAATGATTCGTTATGGACAGTAATATATTATTAAATTTTAGTATATAATTTAAAGTCAGGTGTGTTAGTGCGTTACAAAAAGTTTTTGTTGTATTCATCATTGACAATATTTTTTTCACTAAATTGGAAAAGACATGATTGCTTTGTTGCTTAGCTTTTTTATTAATTACGGACCGTAAGTGGAAAATATTTAATTGAAATCAATAATAGTATGGAAAAGGAATAAATTTTAAAGGTTTTGAGGAAAGGAAATTAAAGGTTTAAATAAATTAAGACTGCAACATTTAAAAATTTAGAGATCGAGATAATTTTGGATCTGATACTTTTTTATTATTGTCAGTAACATTAGTTTGTTATGATGGTCACTAAACATCGCTAAGTAATGGTTTGGTAAAAAAGATATTATTTGAATATCATTTTTTATTAAAAAAAATTGGACAAAAAAAAATAAAACCCTTAGACAATTTATATCACAGCTAAAAATGAACATTCTATATATAATTAAAAAAAATCTTATGTAATCCATCATGTAGAAATTATACACTAAAATCAATTCGCCTTATCCGAACAGTTTTTACACTGAAAATCAATCCTTTACTTTAGTTCTTCCTAGTTTTTCAGAACTCAACTAAACTAAAAGAACATTCTACATGAGAAACGTTCGTAGATCGTTATTTTATTTCTATGTAATTATCATTTGCATATCTGTATAGTCTACGTCTTTTAACTTTTAGTTTTAAATTGGCTTCTTTTAATTAATTGTTACAATACACATGAATGAGATTCGGAGAATTTAGTTAATTTTTATTATTATCGAGTTCCTTTTAGTATTGAACTAATTTATTATTTCCATCTTTCGTTCATTATTCAAGACATTTATTAAATTATTATTTTTAATTAATAGTGCATAGTGCCCTGTTATTGTCGTCTAGTGAGAGGCCGTGACTCGACAATAGATCAATAGCAGGCATTAATTATTTTGACAGCTAACAGTAGTTCATATATAGTTTGCTTTAATTGATAAGTTAAGTCAGCAAACACTTGAAAGTTAGATTACTAAGTACAATGCGGTGTGCTTGATAGAAGGTGACATATATGAAAGAACAGAGCATTTCTTATGACTTATTTGTGATAATATTTCAAATTAATTACGATTACATCAACTTAAGTAAAAACTATTTTTATTTTCATTAGTTATACAAAATCCATTAGATTATACGACATTAAGACTTGGTCTTTATAATAATAATTCCGCAGTTATAACGATAACAATATAAGAGGCATTGCCAAATGGATCTTGTGAATTGAAAATGGGAAATTGAAACAAAAACACATTGTTACAGTAGCAAAAAAAACTTGCAAGAACTATGTAAAATCATTTTTTTACCGGCCGATATAACTTATGCATGAGGTGCGTTGAAGAAAGTATCCATTTTATTTTTTATTTTTCTTTCTTTATTAAAAACATGTTCGTGGCTAGTTACCGGATGAATTTTGATTTTTCATAATAGTAAATAAATTTGCCATTATTATTGATTATGAATAATGTAATTTTATAATCTTAAAATAATTAATAAATTCGTTTTAATTTTGTGACGAATAAACTGCATAAAATAAATCTCTATTCTGAATAGGTTCATTGTTTGTAGTTATAAACAATGTATAAAGTTTGTTCAAAGTTTTTTAGTTAAGCTAGAAATGGAGAAGAGAAAGAAATTTCACTTTCTTTGACTTGAGATGTCAAGAAAAATTTTATATGATTTTTTAAATACAAAAAGGTAGCGAACGAAAAAGCGGTACATATAACTATAGTGACCAGTAGGTAAACTTAAAGTTAGGTTTACTTCTATATATAGACATCTGCAACAAGCAAATTAGTTGCAAATGTGTTGCCTACCTTTGAGGTATACAATATACATTTCGAACCATGCGAAGAAAAGAGTTACTAATCTGTAAGGTATCTGTAATGTACATGGAACTCTTTTATTTTCATAGGTCTATTTAATTTACAGGTCATATGCATAAATCTATAGCATTTTCTTCGTCAGATTCGTCTTTCGTACTCTGTATGCTTTGGTCATTCCTTCCGTTAACCTTACATATCATCATGTGTCATTCTTAGTAATCAAATGTCATTAATACCATATATCAAGTGATTTTTATTGATCCGTGGTTTAATTAACAAAGAAATCAGCTGACTTGTATAAATTTATTATCGTAACGTATCTAGCAATGTAACCGAGCCGCAATAATGCGAATATATCTGTAATATTCACTTTTTGCTTGTCTATCTTATCCCTAGAGGGCCACTTTCAGTGACATATGCTTGGGACGGAATCCGAAATGGGACCCTTGAATACATTTGCTCATACGACATGATATGTTAGCTTTTTGTCACCATATTGGCGAGCGAAGCGTTATTTGCTCCTTTGACCTATAATATTTGATTGTTAAAATGGACGATAAAGGCTGGAGCAAGAGTACGATCAGTTTTAAGACTACTGTTTAACTAAACGACGTTTAATAAAACACACACTCAGGTATTAGTCCCAGAAGGGGTGGGCACGGGTAAAACTAGTACACTCACGCTTCACCGTATGATATTGGGCATAAATTGCAGACTCCAAGCTGTTATCGAAATAAAAAATGCAATATAAATTTTTTGAGTTAAAAATAAAAATTCACAATTCAATTTAAAAATTGCTACTTAATATTCGGCTAATATTTTATCGTATGTAGGTTCTAAAATGAGTCCCATCTCCTCAACTATAAACCGAGATTTGATTTGGAATCTTCTAATGTGGACTCTATCGCTGTGATATTGTGACCACCGGCCAATCCATCTGATATCCGATAGTAGCCCATCCATTAGTGTTGCAATCCATCTAAAATCAAACGACATCCTTTGTTTATAATCAGTAAAACTCTATCAGTGAAAATCGATAAAAATGAATCCACTCTTTCATTGTGTATGTATGCCACCGACCGGTTGCAAGAGTCGGCACTTTGTAATGTAAGTAATGAAAGTAATGTAATCCCTCTAGAAATAAAACGTTAATTCAGTCATTTTGGTTCAACTTATGTGTTTAGACCAATTACAAAGTGCCGACTCTCAAAATCGGTTGGTGACATATTTATATAAAGTATATAGTAATATAGTATTTACAAAGCTTAAATATATGTAACGTACCGTAATATATGAAATCGTACATTTCTTACAGCGTACGAATAACAACATTTCAGTGCATAGTAGTTACGTAGAGAATGTAAAATGCAGAGAGCTCCATCTGTTGAGGAATTTCAAAAATATATTCATATTAAAAGTTGTAAAAGGCTTATTTAAGTAATTTTAATTTATATTTGTTTATTTTGCGATAAACACAATGTAATTTTTTTTTTTTTTTTTTTTTTATACTACAAGGCGGCAAACGAGCAGGTGGTACACTTAACAGTGACCGATGCCCATAGACACCTGCAACATCTAAGTGTTGCAGATGCGTTGCCTACCTTAGGACATAGGAAG
>JAABKM020000015.1:1212789-1245239 GCA_016277805.2 Papilio aristodemus | reverse complement strand
TAACGGTCTTCGTCGCTAGTAAACGATTATTGTTATTTTAAAATGCAGCAGCTTTCTAAAATCATCCATTAACCATTTTCTTGTAAAATTAAAAATCCCTTATTTTGGTTAACGGTCTTCGTCGCCAACAAATATACTTTCCCATTTATGTTTAAAGTAAAACATGCGACTTCTCTGAGAGCATACATCATTAGTTGCAAACATATGCGTTTGTGAACAGAAAACTTCATTTAACTTTACATAACTCGACTTGCATTAAAGTCTAGATATACGTTGTAATTATATGGATATGTGTTGAATAACGATGGGTCTAAACTGTTATTTTTTTTTCGACAAGTTGTAAATTTATGCTACGGATTTCGATTGCACACATCTATATATCTGATGTAGACGGCTTTTCCCCAAACGTGCCAAATGTATCTAAAGATATATAATACAAAAAGGCATATATTTTGTTATACAGTGATATGGAAAAACATAAATTAAATCTAATTATTTTTTTTTATCTAGGGAAGGTCCATAATATTGTTCTGTTACCTTGAAAACTGCAGAATCTTCCAATCAAAACTTGAACATACTGCGCTGTAGTCAGCAAAATAAACAGCTCTCCATAAACATGCTGCGAGCTCACCTGAAACATTTTAATTTGCATAATGTCCTAGTATACATACTTTTTGAAGTCTAACATATTTCCTACTCTGCTAAGTCATCGAGCCTAGACTTCATCTTTAATTTATTATATATGAATAAGGCGTAAAAGAAATAAGCGCTTACATCCGTAACCCAAAAGAGTAAGCATGTTTCGAAAACATTTTAAAATATATTACACTAGAATTGGTTTGCCTGAATGGTAATCCTAATTTCTATACGTCTAGCCGTATTAATGTTATGTAATGTTTAAAATGAAAAACTGTGCCGTATATTATTTTCTTAGTGGTTTCGTATGAACGTATTCATTTACGGTTTATTAATTTTTAAATACGGCACAAAACTGAAAATTTGATTAAAATCAGAAAAAGTTATTCATTCACCAACGTTCTACAGTTGTACTAATAAATCGTTAGCATTAAAACCCGACTCCCCTTAGATCCTGAAAAAAATAAAATTGTCACCTCCTGTCCCCGAGTCAGCGGATTTAACTTCATTTTAATAAAATGAACGAGAGGGAAAAAATTACATTCCATTCGACGATGTCTCCGGCAGGCGTTTTTAACAAACGCATAATTGCAAGATCATTTGGATTGATGTTTTTTTGACGAAGTGATTGGGACGGCAGATTTTAACTTGATTACAATTTGTTCTTATCGGATCTTTTCGATTGGAGAATTTTGTACGCTGTTTTTTTTCTTCAGATTCACATTTTGCCGTATATTTGATGTGATAGGGACCAGACTAGCATAAACCATATCGGGCATAAATTCCAAATATCGGGTTAATACCATTCTAAAACCTAAAAGTCAAAATATCACTAATTATGTATTTGAAATAATTCAGTGCTTTTTCAATTTTACCTTTATTTTACATATTCTCTTTACTATGGTATCATATTTCATATAATCTGGGATGATGCCTTACCGGTCCACATAGAACAATATGTTATTGTACTGATTGATTAAGTTAAATAAGATTAAATTACAATACAGTTTCACAATTAGCCAATTGAATATCTATCAAATTATTTCATATCAAAATTAACGAGGGTGGTTCCCTCCAAAGCAGCTTGTGGAATAATTATAAAAGCTTTGAACAAAATTAGTTTTTTTTTAAGTATGAAGCAAGCAAGCGGTTCACCTGATGTTAAGTCGCTGCCGCGTATGTAGACAGGTTATATGTGTAAAAAGAATAGTATGTAGGGGGAAGAGGGCTCGACATAAGAGGGGTTGGATAGGAAAAGAAAAGACTTTTTTGATAATCCCTTATCTTGTCAATTAAAGGCAACGCATGTCAGCAAATGTCTATGAGAAGTGGTTACTTAACATCAGGTTAAAAATGTACTTAAAAAAAATTATATATCTTTACCTCGTATTTATGTGTAACAAATTTTATGCGTAAAGTACACTTCAAATGCGCTCGCTTTGGTAGACTGCGGAGGTGAGCTAAATTCTATTTGCCTCAAAATAAAAGGAAGTTGTTTCAACCACAAGCGTTCCTACGTTGTAATACGTGAAGCGCGTTTCCATTCTTATAACGCTTTTTTTAATTTCCAGTAGACAAAATATTTTTAAATGGTGAAAGTAAAGACTAAATCTTAGTTAATGAAAAAAAATGGCGAGTAGTTGTCCAAAGATCAGCTATAGATAACAAAGATTTGATCCTAACAGATTTTCTTAATAACAGAAACGTGAATCTGTTTTCCTTTCTCTATCCATCATAGTTGTATTAGGAAAAGTAAGAGAAGAAATGGAATCTCTGAATATAACGTGACTTAGTCCACAATGTACACACACGAACATCAGGTACACGCCATAAGGTCGCTTATGATACGGTGTTTCAGTTTATTTCATTTCTTCAAAGGTATTACGTGATATTATAGTTTACGTGTTGCTGTGTTTCAAGGATATTTAAACTATGTAAATATAACTGAAAATACTAATTTTTGTATTCGTGTGCCATGCTTATGTACCCTCACTATTTGAGTCAATAGCAAGTCCCTAGAGGTCGTAAGATACGCTACATTCGTGAAATTTCAATTGAATACACTTGACGCTCTTTTTTCGCAGAGGCCTGGCATAACAAATTTGATAAGGGAGGTGTATGAAAGGCGAGAGATTTCAATGTATTTATTTGCGCCAAAATTAGTGTAGCACTTGTGAATTTTTCTTTTGCTACTTTTTGTACACAAGCAATATTATATTTTATGAAAAAGACGCGTACGGTTACTGTAGGAAATAATTCTATTTCTCTGAGATTTCAAAAGTTATATTCAATTATAGATTAAATTGTCTTTAAATCAAATAATTCAGTAACAACTATTTGATTTAATACAATTATATCCGCCTTCGTTACTTGAAGGGGTAGGCAGGGGTGCCACTAGTGCACCTAGTTTTAGTCGTTTTACCATCCCACGAGGTTATAAGTTGCGAGTCTATCGCCATATCGGGCACAAATAGCAAACTTCGAGCTGATATCAAATTTATGAAAATAAAACAGTATCACTTTGTGCGACGTGGATTCGAACCCGAGACCTCAGCGTTGCAGCCGTACGAAAGTTCACAAAAAAACGTCAAATCTCCGTTAAACAGTGAAAAAAAAAAACATTCTGTTTTGGAATTCTAGTACAATCTGGAGCTTAACATGCAATACAATCGTGTCAACATAGCTGGCCAGTCCGGGACAATGAACGGGCGTGCAATAGGTTTAGTTAGATTTAGGTAATCTACGCCAAGACACCTTTGTTTGGAGAGCGCGTTGCGTCGATTCACAGCGTACAATGGAGGCCATGCATCACGCCAATATTCTGTGGTCTATTCCAAGGGTGTTTAGGCAAACACATCGCTAGAATATGGACACAAGAATAAACTTAATAAACTACCGTGTATACATTTTTACGGTATGACACTTTAAAATGAGAAACAAACACTTAAAAAAAAAAACACGGAAAATGTTATTGCATCATTAGTTTTTTGACATTTTAGTTTGCTTTTAATGGCGTTCAAGTTACTGCATTATCAAAAAGTGGGCGAACGAGGTATCTGCCTTCCGTGAGGTATTTTTTTTGTATATCTGTGCTTTATAGTTATCTTTTTTGTGTTTACTTTCTTTTATCTTTTAAAAGTTTGTCTGTAACACTCATTGCATATAAAAATTAACCCTTTAATATTAACTGAGATAACCCTCGCTCTGCTACTAAACGTGATTATTTTTACAGATGCTTAAATCATATTAATTACTGTAAAAGTAATTAACGCTTTCACGGCATTCGTTAAAAACTACACTCGGCTGTAGCAATGCCAGCAGTGTGGTGCGGATTATGCATACATGCCAAATTGTTTAAATAATTATAATAATAATTTTGCTATGTATTTGGAGAAATAGATGTATATACACTTGTTTCGTCCGTCGTCGTCGTCGTTACACGTGTTTCGTCCGATGATTAACTTATTGCAATCCATTCTCTCCATATTCCATCTTATTTTCTCATCTACTCTTTCCTCTCTCTTTCTCAGACGAAGGCTGACAAAGAATCGCTGATTTTTTTTTCTGTAGCCGAAGTTAACAGCGGTGAACACATATCAAAGATGAGTTATGCTTATTATAAAACAAATGTTAAAATGATGAATGAATTTTGTTTTTTTTTTCTGTTAGGAAAAAGAAAATTTATTTTAAAATTTCCAAGTATTAATAGATTTAACGACACCTCATAATTCGAAGATTATCCTAAGCTATTAAGGAACACTTTTTGTTTTAATATTAACTAACTTACTTATGTACCTCTTGCATTACGCCATCCCGACAGGTCTACGCGGCACCATCTTGTACTAATTGGTCCACGGCTCGAAGATGTTCAGACGATTTATAGCACGCCTCGGTACTTACACCTTACACATTGTGCACTCAGTGATTTTTACTGAGTTTAATAGTAATTATTTCCTCTTATACTTTACTGAGCACCTTTTTCAATTTGTAGTAAGTTAGTGCTATTTTAGAAATATATTTTTATTACGTTTTCAATTATTTACACTTTAGATTGTTTTTATAAACATTTTTTAAAAATATAAAAGCCCTGTACTTTGTCCAGAGCGGGAATACTTTGGTTCTCAATAAAAGCAAGTCATTGTTAAATCATAACTAATAGAATTTTAACGGTGGGAATAATCTCTCTAAGACTGTCTAGACGGATACTAAAACTGTCCGATTCTGCCGCCAAGCTGTATTCATTGTGACACCATACCATATGACTATATTATTGTATCGTTCATAGTAATATTTATTAGAGTAATGTGGATATAACTTGTACAAAAAGTGGGCTAAAAAGTTCGTAAAGGTGAATGCATCTACTTTTTTTAAAGCCAAATATTTTATACAAATATTAAAGTTAAAGAATTTGTTTGAACGCGTTAATCTCAGGAATTATGATTCGGATTACAGCAAAAGTTTTTTCTTTTAATACATTTATAACTAAGCAAGGTTATGGATTATTTAATATCACGCTGCAACGCTTTTAAGTACAACAGAAAGGAAACAAACAGCGCTCCATGTTTTTTTGTAATTTACATTTTTTTAGTAACTATATTTTAGTAAAAGGCCAATTAGTTAATAAATTCTTTTTGTTGTTTTCTCTAGATTTCTATTCACATAATTAATTCTGTGACATACTACGTAGTAATATATTATGTTGTAAAATATAGTGAGCTGATACTGAACAGAATTAAAAAGAAATTTATTGTTTTAATTTATTTTACATAATTTATAAATTTATAATATTACCCCCATTTTGTGGTGATAAATGAAAATGAATGAACCTTAATATTATTTTATCTCTAGACGTAATGAAAATCGTGTAAATGGAAATTAGAATATCTGAATTTCAACGAGGGGATGCTTTTGACTAGTGTTTTAATCTTAGCGGGAAATGCAATGCATCGTATGAAACGGCACCGCAATATTGCTTTGAGCTTGAAATTTAGATAGTTGTACGACTTATATAACATTTGCAACCTCGTTAAAAGCGAATTCAAGACTCCTTTTGTGATGAGTGTTTAAGTTGAAATTCTAGTGTTTTTATCTTTTTTTAATTGGTAGGCATAATAGGCAGTTACTTTTTTTTATATCAGCCAATAGATGGCTATACATACCACACGACTGTATTCCCCAAAGGGGTAGGTAAAGGTTAAATATACTTGATTCACAGGTTTATTTCAGAATTACATATCGAACTACCAAAATTATAATCCGTACATTATATTGTAAATTTTCATACCTGCTGAAGTTCCTTAAATTGATGAAATTTACAAACGGGAAATTTTGTCCCATCAAATAGCATTGGCTAACCATCGGCACGCAAATACAAGCAGTCGAATGCCGAGACGAGATAGTCGAGGCGCTTTGGATGCCGGCAAGACCGCGCGGCTATCGAGATCATCTATTATTATTTAACTATTAACGTCTTAATAAATAATAATCGTTCATCCTTCTTGCTTCCATTTTAAGAGGAGACAGGGCACGTTTCCTTTTTCACCTTTCTAGCGTCATCTCAGTCACTCCTTCCTTTCTCATGTTATCTCTCTTACCAACAAATTTCTCCACATTCATACTAAATTCTGATACAGTATAAAATATTGACAAAGGTTTTTTTAAAACGTTTTTTTTTTTATATTATACTGGTTTTTTTTGTTTAAACACAGCAACATGTGAACAGGAACTGCTATTATTTGGATTTCCCTTCTATGATGGTCTTAATAAAGCTGTCGTGTGGTATCAAGTGCCGTATCATCTTTTCTCTTCTATTTTCCATGGTATTCATTAAATTCCTCTTCACTTAATATTTCTAAGATTTCCTTATTCGTTTTTTACGCTTTTAATTTGATAACTTTACGCTTTTAATTTGATAACTAGTAGATATATAAGGCGTTGCCTCAGTAACGACACTCAACGTGTATTCGCTTAAAGTTAGTGAACGTAATCATTACAACTACTGTAGCGTCACGAGTTTAGTCAAATCATTGAGCAATTTTGATAGGCTTTGATATTCGCATAACCTAATTGGAAATCAGACAGTAATTTCGGATTTGATAGAGAATTAATCGACATTAAGAAATGTAATTTTCTGCCTCCATTAGTTTTTTAAAATGAATTTATTCATAGCTTAACTTGTGAATTAAACATTTTTTTTAACTTTTCAACAATTTCAAACGACTTTTTTTTTTAAGTCTTAAACTTACGTCATTCTTTGTTGATCTAAGTAGGAATAGACTCTAATTTTTTATATTACTTGTTCAATATTAATCCATTAGTCAGATTCTATGATATACAAGTTATGTATGTACTTGTAACTGTGCGCCGAGTTGACAATAATGTTATGCATGTAAACTTTGGTTTGGCTTAGCTCGAAAACTATGTAAGCAGATTATTAAACTATATTCAGCCGAGTAAGCATGTTTTAGTTAAATGATTGAAATAGCTTGTTGATCTATTTCTACCGTATTGCGAAAGATTGAGGTAGAATATAATAAACTATAGATGTAAATGATACTGGCAGATTGTGAGAGTCGGCACTTTGTAATTTAGTTTAGGCACATTCATAAAATCACTGACTATTTGAAGTTTTACTTTTAGGCAGATTATACTTACTTTCGCTTTATAATTTATAATTTTCCTATACTAATTACAAAGAGTCGACACTGTCATTGATTGGGTGCGTGGATCTCCAGAATTTAATTTAATTTTGATATATCAATATATAAATTAACACATTTTATCTATATTTGTAAAGTTTCAAGTCGCTATTTAGTTGGCTGACAGCCTTTGGCACCTTCTCAAGTCGTATACGATGGAATTAAACTTTTTGAACTAGCTCGAGAATTCCACTTGACCTCAATTTGTTCCTTAAGTATTTTGTAGGCACAGATGGAATCTATGCCTCCTTCTTTTTGCGTAAAATAACTATTTCAGTCAGTTAGATTATCGAAATTTTAATGTACGTTATCCTTTCAAAGTTTCAAATACTACATCTAAAATTATGATTTTGTTTTCATTAGCACATTATTCGACTCTGTTCGAATATTCTTGCTTATTTTATTTACTACTCTTCGTTCATCGGCTTACGGCAGAGGATTGGCACCAGTTACTGGTGTCGGTGTTTCCGTCCAGGTATGATGTGGGTACCTTTAAGAGAAGGGTGAATAGGTTTTTTCAAAACTACCGCGTACCACCTTTTGACCACACCATCACCTGACGTCGGGAGGATTGTGGTCAAGCGTTAGTTTTTCTTAATATAAAAGAAACTACAAATTCTTAGTTTACCATTTGTTATGGAACACTTTCATCATGGAACACTTCTCGTTTATTCTACATATCTACGTATTAGTTACTTAACAATTAAACCATTGTACAGTTTAAAGCTTACAAGTACTTATACGACTATATTCCTAGGAAGGCATTAAACGGATTAACACAAATCTTCCTTCGGACAGATTAAGTCGGTGCAGGTGCTATTTGCGGAGCTAATTATCTTGCTTGATAAATGGACACCTTATCCACATTATAACTTTGTATCAAATAATATTGTTGAGATACTAAACATTACATTCTTCGATTATAATGAATCCATTAACTTCAAATTACTGTTACGCGTATACCACATACTAAACTTATCAGCTTGTTCGTATCTGTGAGTAGCAGTTGTAATTAACAGCAGGTAAATTGTTTGCTCCTTTGCTGCATTCTTTCATGAAAAAATTGTATGATATGTGTTTTTTAATTTACTATAATTTAAAGATGAATCTAGATGGACAGACGACTTTAAAGATGTCGTTGTATGCTGAAAGCGGTGGACCGGATACTATCAAAACATTGGGGAAGATCCAGCAGTGGAATGATGAAAGCTGGTGATGTTAAAAAAAATCAGATCACAATTCTGATCATACTAGGCTAGAAATACAGAAATACATTATATAAAATATACGGATGTCTCCAAGCATTCAACACGTCCTTCTTGTCACGTGCAACGTGAGGGTTATATTTTTATGGAATACGTAATTTTGTTTGACTTCATACGCGATGTCCATATTTGCCGAAGTCTCCACGTCCTACATGCAAAGAGCATGGCGTGTTTCCATTGTTCCGAAGTTACGTCTTTTATTACATAAGTAGTGAGATGAATTTGATTAATTTTTCCTTTTATTTGGATCAGTGACCACAGACCAAATAGATAAAAGATATAAAAAGACAGTAAACTAGACTTCAATAGATTCATGTTGTTAGTTTGACTTAAAAATCTCTTAGAATAGATGTAAAAAAAAGTTGTAAAGAAATTTTAGTCTGTGATACTCTAGTAATATACTTCATTGTTAACTCAACACATTTCATTTATGAGTAAAGTTAACATATTCTACATACGCACGGTTTTCATTCTAATCCGATATGAATATAAATGTTAGTCTTAAAATTTATTTTTATATATAAAAACATTTATGACAATGGACACGTGCACTACCTTTAACGAAACAGGTCTAAGCAAATAGCGGGAGACATCGAACGATAGAAAATTTTTACATAAGACTTTTGATAGTGAAAAGACAGACAGGTTTTTGTATTGCCATAAATATGAAATAATTTAAACATATACAAATGCATAAATAAATTATTGATAGTTATAATTTTATATAGTAAACGACAAAATTTTTAATTAATTTAATAGAAGTTTAACAAACGTAGCTAATAAGTTCAGAAGGTTAAAAAGCTATAATATAATCATCACTAATGTTATTAATGACATTATATTATGTATAACGCTGTATACTACATTAATTTGACCAAATAAAGGAAAAAGTAAACTGAGAGTCGAATTAAGTTGTCATATCAAAGGCAGAAAATGGAACAGAGTGGCGATTTCTTCGCCGACAAGAGTAAAACACTTAAATTTGCGAAGAAGAAGTAAACTCACAATTTAATAAAATGTAATAAATGACACACTTTAATTTACTGTTTCAATTCACTTTTATATCAATTTTAATGTCATTGTCAATACTGGGTATAATAAATATGAAACTTATGTCCGCGCATACAATGTTTGTTGATCAACAGATATTGTTTGTTTAATGTTCTTACTCAATACAATATCTCTGAGGCATTCCTTGATATTTATTGTCGAACAGATCAGTTTGAACAGTCGTCAGAATAACCAGAACGAACTGAACGTGTCAAAAGAACAAGACAAAGAGAAGATGCTGAAAACAGAAACGTTTGCGAAACTATTCTTCCTTGTGAGCTTTACAGGACTTCTCATGTACGTTGTATTAGCGTTTTACACATTCCATACAGCGTATACGGCGATCTCTCAAGTACAAAAATTCCGAGAAATTATACAAAATAATCCAACCACAAATATGGATATAAACGACGACAGATTTATAAACGATTTAAAATATATTTTATTATGGCCTGTAGCTAATGTAACACATAATTCATTCCCAGACGGACAAAGTGTTTTTATTAATTACAACTGTTCATATATTAATTGTTATTTAACAAGTAATAAGTACCTCCTGAATGGAGATTATAGAAATTTTGAAGCTATAGTTCTAAATGCGAGCATATTTACATCATGGGATGAAAATTTACCAGAAAGAAGATTAAATAGACAGAAATATATTTTCTACAGCGAACAACCTTCCGATTCTAGTCCAATGTGCAATATATGTGCTGAAAATTATTTCAATTGGACTTGGACTTATAAATTCAGTTCTGATATATTCAGACCTTTAATTGAAGTGCGTGATATGAATAATAAAATTGTGGCACCCAGTGAAAAAGTTAAATGGATTACAAAAGAAATAAATTCAACTGCTTCTAACAACAGTATCGTGAAGGTGGGACATGTAAAAAAAGCTGTTGCTTCTATCATCAATAATTGTGAAAACGAAAATGAAACCATTGTCTATGCCAAAAAATTAAGAGCAATACTGGATCGTAAATCACTAGATTTTGATTTATATGGATGTACATTTCTTAAATGTCTTGATGTTGATTGTGTTCATGATATCAAGAATAATTATTACTTTTATTTGGTATATGAAGAAAGTTTCGCGGTAGATTATGTTAGTGCTACAGTGGTTAAGGCGTATGATGCTGGGGCCGTCCCAATTATTGCGGGAGGTGCAAATTATCACAAGTAAGTAAATTTTTTAATATTATTTTATAGTTTTGAATTACATCAATACGTCACAAAATTTACCAATCCTAATTTAAAAGATTTTTATTTTTTAATTTAAACGTGAACTTGATCAGAGTAATATTTTCAAATATTAAATATTCTATATTTTGTTTATATATTGATTACGAAGAAGTTAATAAGAATATATTTGATTTGGAATTTGTGCTCGATATGGCCATAGGTTCGCCCCTATCACCTTATGGGACGAAAAAAACATACGGCGAAATGTGGGTGCGCACTAGTTGCACCTTTGCCTACCCCTTCGGGGTATACAGGTGTGAGATATGTTTATATTTGATTTCAGATTTTTACCAGATGGATCATACATTACTACAAGACATAAGAGCGTTGAAGATATAGCAGAAACTATTGAATCTATAATAGAAAATCCTTCTACTTACAACGATTATCACGAATGGCGTAAACACTATATTATTAAGCAAACAAGACAACTCGAAGGAATCTGTGATTTGTGCAGTCATCTTAATAACATGAGGAAATTTAACAAGAGAACAGCGATTAAAAATTTTCGATATTGGTGGTATTATGGATCGAGATATGAAAAGTGTAAAATAGATCCGGATCCTTCAGAAAATACTCGTCATATTTTAAAAGAATTCGACCTCGTTACATATTTCAAACAACTTAAATCTCATATGAGTTTTGAAGAAAATAATTAAGAAATAATTTACATAAAAGCAACAATGTACTTTATGTGTAACAATGTATTGTACTACAATCTACTTCTTTATTTTTTACCCTTTCTTTGTTCCAAAAGGTTACATATTGTCTGGAACGTGACATTTGAGTTTGTTAAGAAACAATGACATTTCTTAAACCTGAATTCCGAAGATGTCAACGAAGTGTATATTTTTTTATGATTTTGGATAATAAATATTCGTAATTATAATTGTTAATAAAAATCTTTTATTGTAATTTAAAATATATTTAGTGTTATTTTCTCTTATTTCATTAAATAAAGAGATTCTTTATATAATTTTTGGCATTTTGCAAGAGGCTCTATTTGAATGAGATTTTGTATTTAAGAATTGTTTTTATATTATCCATAGTATATACATTGGCGCAGTTGTATTACGGCACGGTTTCAATTCTGAGGTCTCGGATTAAATCTCGAATCCCGGGTCGTGCCAACTAGTGTTTTTTTTATACTATAAGGTGGCAAACGAGCAGGTGGTACACCAAAGGGTGACAGTGGCGGTTGGGCCTCCGGCACCTCACTCCTCAGACGAAACGCAGGATACTACTTCACGCCTATTTTCTGTGAGGTCGTGGTATTTCACCGGTCGAGCCGGCCCATTCGTGCAACTGATGTTGTTGCTGGCTCTACCACTGTTAGTGTTGGGTTTTTCAACTTGATATCTGCCGGGATTTTGGAATTTGTACTCGATATGACTATAGGCTCGGATGACGGAAAAAAGTGCGGCTAAAAGTAGGTGCACGAATTGTACCTCTGCCTACTCTTTCGGGGAACACAGGTGTGAGGTATGTTTATCAAACTAGTTTAATATTTATCGTAGATGGTAGTGTGGTACACGTGATAAATTGAAATGGAATTTGGCCACCAATCGAAGTCTGTCAATAAACAAGTGACGTCATTGATTTGCATAGTGAAGGAGCGAATAAGTAGGGTCAGAAACAAAGAGCTGTTGAATATGCGAGCAGCGAGCGGCGACGAACTCGGCGATATGCTAACCAGTTGGGCGGGGACCCACTCGAGTCGCCTTACGTACTCCTGCACGAAATTTACTACTCAGCCCTGGCATATTTCAAATATGTTTATGTTCACCGCGCCCTATTTACTTTTGTTACACTACTTTAATGCCTTGCATTTTAATCTATCTTTTCTATTGCAGTACGAATGTAGAAAGTAGACGTTTTTGTGTGAATATGACTTTACTGAAATTGTTAGTAAGGAATTGAACGAAATCAATATAGACTGGTTTTATTACTCTAATATTTTGATGACTTTATAAACGACAAATACACACCTTCGACTTAACCATTAATTTAGTCAAAAATTCTTTACAAGTTGGTCTTTTAATTAAAGTAATAGCAGTCACACATACACACTCTTTCCTTTTTAAATAAATTTTCCACAAATCAACAAAACGTTTGTCACAAAATAACTGCAAATGTATTTATAATTTAAAAGTGCTTATGTGAAATCAAAGACGTACATAAATTAATAGTATTAAATATATTTCAATCTATACATTTAGTACGTAACACGTACATATCAGTACGTAATCTAGTCTGCCTGATGAATATTCCAAAAGGCCCGTCACTTCCAGTGCTATTGAGTGGAGAGTGTGCCACTGAACTGGCTGCCGTTTGAATTATGCCTCGTCAGGTCCTTAAACGACTTCCCCACATTTTACGATAGTAAATATACGTAGGTAGATGCTTACTCGACTTTAATGACAAGGGACATACTTAATATCTAATTAATTAGATTTATTTCTAAAACGTTTGTATAAGTTGATTATCTGTTTTCTGTAATACGATTTCTCGATCTTCATGATGTGCGAGTAATTAGAAATTTTGCACTCAATTTTGTTTAAAAATTCACAATTTCAGTATGATAACATAGCTTGGGTACTATCAGCTAGCTAAAAAATTTAATCTTAGTAGTAATTTTGAATACAAGACTTAGGTGATATTAAAAAAACTATTTGAAAATACGTTTTCTCCAGAAGGACAGACAAGGACAGATACTTTTAGGTAATTAGTGTAATCAGGGAATGAAAGTCTTCATTAAAGCATATATTGTTAGCTATAAAATTCACAAAACTTGTTTATTTTTGTGAATTTACGTTATTTACACAGTGCAATTGAGCTAGCTATTTACATAGTAATAGAATAGCAATTGCATAGTTTTCAATGGCCATTAAACTGTGCACACAATCAGGCCGTAGAATTGTATTCTGATGCAAGCCCAGCGATATATCCAAGTCGATTGGTGTTAACGAAGCGAGGCGCACCTGATGCACCAATACGTTGTTCTTTAAGAACCCTTACCATTTGCTACAAACTCGAACTTTATTGAATTATAAAAAAGGATAATCTCACCTGGAATGTTGTTCAAGAATTAGAAATAAATTCCGATCATAAAGGAAATTTGACATAAACAAAATTGAAGTTTAATCATTATTTAATCAATAATTTATGTAAACTTGTTTAATTTCTTCTTGGACTAGGATAAACCATTATTTTTTATCACAATTTGATATGGCTATATTTACATTCTTCTTTGTATTGCTAATAAACATATTTAACATTTACAAATCTCAAATATATATGTACATTACTTTTCGTAGTAGGGACTCTGCATAAATAGCATTTACTGTGACCAGTACGCACCTGGGGCTGCAGTTTCGGGTGTTTAAACTTCGTAAACTATTTAAATTGCTGTCGTTCAGTAACAAAGGTAATACAATTACACTTAATTATATTGTTATGTTAGGCAAATGTCTTGTAGAAAATAGATATTTAGTAGATTAATAATTAATTTATTATAGATGAGATGCTAAAGAAAATACATTCTTAATAAGACAATTTACAAAAGGAAGGCAATATAAGGAGTATCCGTAACCGACGAGCATGTTTTCATATATGGAATTTGCATCAAGTCATGTGTCAGGATCGTGCCAAATGGAAATCCATGAGCTTTTTCCACCGCCCTGTGTTAGGGCGTGAGAGTATTCTATTCTATGCCAAAAAGAGTACGGGATTAGTAGTTTCATTCAATAAAACAGGCACAAACGGTATGACCATCGATATTCCAGTAAAAACTTTTTAAAAAGTTTAAGGTAAAGGTTTGTGATTTTCTTTTCCTTAATACGAATATTACATTCTTTTACTTAAAGAAACTTAATAACTATCAAATAATAAGTTTTGTAGTGTTTTGTATCAATATTTTTTATACGTAAATATTTTTATTATTTATAAATTTATTATATAACAATAAATAAGCATTGAAAATTGAGTTTAAAATGAATAATCGCCGCTCCGCCGCTGACAGAGTTAAATAATGAATCAAATCCCCGGCGTGCTATTCCATGATAGATTCACAAAGGTCAATAAACTTTAGCGAGAGGGCGTTTGGTAACGTCGAAATAAAATAATATTATGGTATATCAAAAATAAAAGAAAAAAAATTATTTCTGTGTTTAAAGTGTGTACTAACATATTAAGCATACTGGGCACTATTGTGATAAGTAAAAACTATAAATTCATTTGACACCTTACTACTACTTCTACTCAATAGTAGAAATAATAATTTTATAAAAAGTGCTCGAAAAAAAAAGTTTTCTTGAGAAAACGTTCCTTTGTATGCAACAAGACAGACGAGCCTCTGTTCTATTGACAGCAAAAAAGAGAGATAAAAATTATTCAATAAATCTGTTTCAAGATCCGTCGATCACAGATGTGATCCTCTGAAATCGACACTCCTTTATAAAGAAAGCCAAATATATCTGTAATATATTGCATTGTGTGAAATTAGATAAAAGAGAAATAAATCTTAGGTAAACGTACTTATCAAGTATATATCTTACTGGGATTAAGTCAAAGATATGAAAAATGTATTGTGAAAAATCCTCTATAATCATAGAAAGTTTTAATTCAATCTGACATTTGAAAGTGGGAGAAAATCGAGTTTCAATTTATGTAACAGTCAACAGCCATCTGTTATATATAAGTTTTGTGAGTGATGTAAACGGATAGCTATCACTTAATAAAATCAATACTGAAACTATTTACGCAGATGATATAATTTTATTCGAATAAGAACATAATTTAAAACTATCTAAGAATTAATCTATTCATTTTCGTTGAACAGATCGTACATTTTTTTCTGATGACAATGAATAATATAAAAAGGATTCCACCACTCTCTGAAGTTTTTGTAAACATATTTTCGTCTGTTCGTGTTTTCATTGAGATATGTACATAAGTCACATACGTAGTCTTTAGGTGTTAATTTATAAGAATAATAATTTTTCCAGTCAAAGAAATATTCGTATATATCAGGGTTCTTGATTAGATAATGTATGATAGCACCGAGTTCTTTTAGTGTATGATTATTGATGTTGATGTAGGAACCAGGAGGCAAATATCTGAAATAAAGTGTAAAATATCTGAATAACTACTTGAAAAAGAAATCAATATTCAATAGGTAATATTATATTTATTCATTATTAATTTATTATTAACTGTTAAGTAATTAATAAGTAACTTTATAGAAGACTGAAACATATACCATACCTTGAGTATTCTTCCCCACCTTGAACAATAGGTATAGATATGTACATCATTGCTAGTGCCATTCTTTCTGTGATATGATCAGTGTCCATCGAATCTTCTAGTACCAGTTGAAAGTAATAATCTCTTTCAATTATTTTATAGCAGTTTAATGTGTCATTGTTTGGACATTTAGTTGCACCACAATGCTCGAATATATCAACTGTGTAGTTGTAACTGCTTAGTTCTTCTACAAGGTCCATTACTAGTTGACTATGTTTACTCAATGATCGACATTTATGGACAATCCATGCGACAGCTTTCGTCTTTTTCCGAGTTATATTTTTGTATTCATTTGCATGTTTCATATCAGTAATCCAATCCATTTCTTTTTTTGGACCTATTAGTGTTTTATTATAATCGTATATATTAAAAAATGGAGTATGTATATCTGAATCGAATTTGTAAGTCCATGTTAAATTGAAAAAATCATCGTATACCGGTAAGCAGACGGGAAATAATTCAGCTGAATCCATAGAATTGTATATGTACAATTGATCAGAAGATCTCGTTAGTTTTAGATATTTTTGTTTAACGTTATCTATTTCCTTAACATTGAAAACCACAGCGTCAAAGTTTTTTGGGTTACCATTAATTAAATTTTGATCATAGCTGATATAGCAATTAATGTATTTGCATTTCTGATTGATAAATAAATTTTGTCCTTCTAATAACTTGTAACGATACTTTGAATAAAACTCCGTCACCAAGCTTATTTCCTTCCTCCAAAATAAAATATACTTCAAATCTGTTCGTAATCTTGTGAAGCGATTTACTGAATTCTGTTCCTTTACCTTGTTTATCATGTTCAAAAGGAAACACATTATTAACATAAATGTTATGAAAGAAACGTAGACACAATTTTTTATAACCACAACTTTAAAAACTTTAACTATTCGTAGACTTTGGGATATTTTAGATTTCTTATTAGGTATAAGTTTCATTTCAATGTTAAAATCACTTGAATCTTACTATAACGAGTCTTGGTGAACGGTGAACTGATACTGGTCGGTTATCAAACTCTGTGTTTCGAACACAGCTAATGTTTGTTTATAAGTTTACAAATACTTCATAAATGGAATGTCTTTTGTTACTTCAATGTTACTTTTTTCAGGGAATCCTTTGGTTATAAGAGAGATACTAAGAGATGCTAAAAAATAAAAACATCAAAGGCATGGCCCAAAAGAGACATTTTAAATCACGGATATCTATTCGACGCTATATTTACATATATCATACGGAAATGTTACAAGAGACACAAATAAAAAAACCAAATTTAATCGTAACTTAAGTCTTTTGAAAACCTAGTAGCTGACGTTTGGTTATAATTATGAACTTCCGAATAAAGTCGTGCCGTCGAGTTCGTGGGTTCGAATCGGCATTGCCGTTGTGAATTATGTACAAACACGAGCCTTCAAGTTTAACCTATGTACTAATGTAAAAAAGTTTACAGTGACTGTAAAATTAATCATTTCCCTCCCTATCTTTCTCTTTAGTCTCTATCTGATACCTAACATTTGTACGTTCTACACATCGTATACAGTAAGATAAAGTTTTTCGGTGGGCGTATCCTATTGTAATTTATGTGTTTAATTTCGCAAAATAAAGTCGCGAATTTAACCATCTGTCGCGGGAAAATGTATATTCGTATCCAAGTGTAAATTTATAGCTAAAATACTTTACTCGTATGTTGATATTTAACGTGTTTTATATATTTTTTTTACAAACTATTCGTCTGAAGTTAAGATACTGCTGATATCTCTTTGAAGTCGTAGTACTTTTCTATGTCTATACTCTAGAGTAAGCATATAGAGCATAGTGTAAAGGAGGCCTTCAACAATCGCACTATGTTAAAAACGTTTTAGAAACGTATAAACAATAAAGCCGGATCATTATACCGAATCGCTAAGTCCGTTTGTATTGTGGATTAAGCGAAACATAAGGCGGTTAAGTCTTGCTTATTTTCTGTTGTTACGCCTCAAATTGTCGACACTTGAGCACAGATTAGCTTCGTTACCGCGCAGAGGAGCGCGTACCTGAAATAGGGATGGACATTTAACTGACAAAATATTTGTACAATATATCGATGATTTTTGTGTGTATTGACCAATATTTTAACTGATATTTAAATAAAATTGATGTACAAAAATTTTTAAATCTAAAAGAATATTATGTTATTGATTATTGAACTATACTACCCAGTTTTTTAAATCATGCTTTAGGATAATAAAGTGTTTGTTATTGCTAAATTTTGGTGACTACTCAGAACGCTCCTAAGCTTTTTTTAAATTATTAGTTTAACGTTGTGTTAAGAAATGGTTTTTAGCTTTTTAAGAGAAAAACTATTAAAAATAGCAAAATTTAAAAGAAAAAAAATAAATACTGTACAAATTATAATGTCATAAGTTTACAATAATTATTTTTACAAAATGTTCAATAGATAAGAATATACAAAACTGTCCGATCAAAGCAACGTAAAATTACTATCTAAGACACTAATAAGGTAATATCAAAATGTTTTAAAATAATAAATTCGATTTAACGAACAACGTGCAAAATAATTATTATTATTAGAATATTTACTAATACCTATTAAAATAATAGATGTCAAATTTTTTTTGAATATCGATAAAGGTGGTAATCACTACATTTCCAAGTGGTCGCGCGAGGAAGCTCGCGGAATAATGATTTCTTTGAATCCCCCCACTGTTTGAAGTACTCGCCATTACTGCCTCTCAGATACGTTTGTGTTCTGTACTTAATAGCGGATCTCTATGTCAGTCCTAATTGTTTTCTCTACCTTGCCTTGTTTTGTTGTCTAGTCGAAATCTGATGTGACTTGTGGTCCGGACTGCTTTTGTGAAAATAAAAATCCTTAATATTTTTTTTCTTTTTGTTATTTTTTTCTAATGTGAATGAATTTTTAATGTAAAATTTGAATGCATTTATCGTGAATATTGACTTCAAAAAAACATCTTTCTGGCGAGTAGGGTGGTGGAGGTATCTATTTCTCTCTCACATTTGATTTGCATATTTGTATGTTTAAGGGGATTGTAACATAAATTTATTATTTTTGCTCGTAACAAATATAACTTTTTACCTTGTAATAATAAAAGTAGAAAACAAATCCACTTCTGTTAAATAAATAAAAAAGATACAAACATAAAGGCATACTCACAGTCATTACAATATTGCATCGCTAAACAAAACTACAAAAAAAAAACGTGAAAGCGCTACATGTAAAAGCAAACTAAAAATAAGGTGGATTTTCACGCAAAGCGTCAGTGTAAATTGTGGATGAACTCAATCAATTTGAGTTGGGTGTAGAAGAAAGATTGAAGCCCGCAAACTGGATTGTCACAGCTTCAATTTAATTTGGGCGGCGGACGACCGCGGCCCGGTGCGAGCTATATTTACAGTGTCCAATGTGCATAGACTTAAGCGGACTTGAATTTTACACCTTATGAAGGCATGAGTTCTAACGTTCTTTTACCTTATGAAAATTTGCAGAAAGTTTTATATAAAAGACTTAATTTTAATTCGAAATCTATATAAAATATAACCCTCAAATAATCTTCAATGACTGCTTTTTTTAATTTAACACATCTTTGTTGCTTCACCTATCGAGATTATTTCTACTAAGATCATTTGGTACATTAACTTAAATAGCGTAGGAATAAATTCTTCTGTTTCGAAGACCTAGTAATCACAACAATAGAAAAAGTAAATAGTATACAATTTTATAACATATACGAGGCTAAGATTTGAGTGAAAATAATTCGTATAAAAGAAAGTAAATTAAATAGAGGTGCAAATGCTAATGTTTCGAGTTTCTAAGTCTAACAAAATGTCTCCTTAAACTGGTGTGGAGTATTCGCAAGTGTAAATCACTGTTAGTGGAGTCTCGTTGTTCGCACAGTTCCCACGTCGAGACTCAGTCGTTGCCAGTGATTTAACACCTAATTAGTGGCGTATGCGGCGCGACAACGCAATGAGCTAAGACTGGATCGCGGTTTCTTAATGCACAGAACTATAGAGTTATGGAAAGGATAGATAGTACCATTACAGTGTAGTTAAGGTTTCAGAGACTACGTTTTATTAATTAATTAAATATTTAAATATTTACTGGATAATATTGAAGGTGTAAAGTGAATTTTAAAATGTAAATTTTCAGCAGTGTTTTTTATGAATGTAAAAAAGGAGAGGAATCATAACTTTAAATGGTTTCATATTTTGATAATTAATAAATTTCATATAGTAGGCAAAGATAGTCATAGATTATGGTTAAGATTGGAATCGTCTTTAGTTACTTCACCTGGATGTGACATCGTCGGACGCGCTGTTGTCCTTACAGTTGTCCTGATGATCAAATATTATTGTTGTTCTCTCCCCATGCGTATAATAAATATAATTTTTATAAGTTATTATTAATAGTATTTATTTAAATAATAACACTCTCGACGCAATATAAAATATATACAGGCGAATTTACAGACTTGTCTGTATATTATCAGGCCGCGTAATGTTGTAGGCACGCGATCGCAACTTCAGTACAAAGTGAGTTGTTTGGGAGCAATAAGTGGGGCGCGCCGTGCATTACGCTGTCAATGAACAGTAACTTAGTTCCCGACGGGGGAATGTAGCGTTAGCAAATTACATTATCTGCTTTTTATTTATTGCGCTGAGAATGGTCGAACGTTTCATAACGATATTCACATCGACTAATTTAGTTATGTAAGACTTTCATCAAAGCGATTTTTTTATTCCGCTTAAATTTATCTATAGATGTGTAAATATAGATTTTGGTAATTTTACTCGTTATGGCGATACTTTACAAGGGGACACTTCATAGAGCATAGATCCAACTGTGTATTGAATATTGCTATCTTATCCTCGCAGGCGTAGTCAAATATTTCATTATTTAATTCGCGGTATTAGATTCGGTGGGAAAGCAGTTGTGTATCGAATTTATTTTTGCCGACGCTACCGCACCACTTCGTCGTTCGTCTCTGAAGCGTGATGAAATTATAGACATTTTTAGAATTTCGTATCGGTTTTGATATTTTAAGGAACAGTCTCAACCTAAAGTACAATGTGTTATTTAAATTTTTACTTTGGTACTAAACCAGAAGAAAAGACATTCGTCTACTTAAAGGTCCGCCGATTTAGTGTCGTATGTCCATCTTCTTTCATTTAACTTAAAAAGGAATAATAATCATAGATTTAATACGAATTTTGTGTTCGTATTAATTCATACAAAATGTATTCTATACATTCTTTTTTATTTATTGTTTTTGTTATTCTATTCTATTTTATAGTGGCTGCCTTATTAAATAATAATTATTATTTATTAACTAATTAATAATAATCCTCTTGTCTAATTCTTTGTACGGTATTTATATTATTTCGGTTTTATGTTGTGACTTTTATATATAGGACAAAAATGTTTTAGTGGCCATAAGTAGCTTGAAAGTTTCAAGAAAGACAACCGGCTGGTACGGAAACGGAAGTTCAGCCGCAGACAACATGGCCGCCGGCCACTTCCTCCTGCAGAATTTCCTGTTACGGAGAGCTTTCAAAGGAACATTAGTAACGTCGCAAGACATATAATGGTATTTTATTTAACATAAGCTTAACGCATATATTAATACATGTAATTGATTTTGTAAAATTACATAAATATTTAATCCATAATACCTAAAATTCAGTTATCGGTATACTTCTTTACTTTATATTGATAACAAAATAGTTAAACTTGACACCCAAAACACGAGAGAAAACCTGTGATAATTTCCGCACATAATTAATTAATATAATTTTTTTTTACCTGTGCCTCGTATAACTGAATATATTCAGGCTACGTTTATGCAAAATGGAGTGTTGTGATGACAAACTTGCTGAGTTATGTAATAGATTAGCAATTAAACAAGAAAGTGGCAAACTTTGCGATATAGCCTACAAAACGGGAAGTGAACCGGATGTGTCCGACGGCCGCGCTGTCTGCGACCCCTGTTTCCGGCGGAGGTAGCGCTTACTAGGGCGTGCAGATGTACGGCGTAGCATAAGTCTACGCAATATGCTACGTGTATTGTTCTAAATACAACCAAATTTTAGTTTTGTTGTACATTTATATTAATATTACTTATTTAGATATTGTTTTATTTATTTTGGTAAAATGGATAGATTTAATTTTTTTTAAATGTTTTACTCTATGAATTTTCGAACAAAAAAGAAAATTCGATATTTCCTGGAATCAAAACATAACCCACCCGAAGTACCAGGGCCTCGCAAAAGACAGGCGTGAATTAGAAGTAATTTTAATGTAACATTCTAGAAAAGTGTTTGATAGTTATAGTGTTAATTAAAGTATATCACCTTGTAATGTATTGGTTTTGTTCAAGACTATCCAGCATTGCTAGAATGTCATGAGGTGGAACCCGTTCGAATCTAATGGAATGTCGTAGAATTAACAGTCGGTGTTCAAGAGCTCTTAAAGAGAGTCATAGCATCAATATCTAAGGTCATAAGGGGTCTATGTCTATCAGGGGACGTGTGTAGGTCGCAGTGATCGCCTTTTTATTATTTATTTAATAATTACTAGAAAATGATCATAGGATGTTTTGGAATAAAAATTCATATCACTATGATAAATGCTTTATTTATTATAACACTGGCATCTAAACTAAAATGTTAAATTCCATAGGTACATTACAGTTAAATACGAAGCTATATTTGAGTACATTATATATTTTATAACATATATGTAATTACTACGTAAATACTTAATTACATATAAACGCGCGGGTATAACAACGACTAGGATACATTTTAATAGTAATTTTACACGACTGAAAACATTTTATAAGTTATAGGATTTCAACTGTAATTTCGGGTTATTGCAAAATAAATTTGGAGTTCGACCTATTACATAGCTATAGAAAGGTCCAAATTTAATTTGTAAAAAAACGATTTTTATTTTTGAACCCGAAAACCTATACGTTTTAAAATACACATTGAAATAATTTAAAGCAAATTTAAGAATTACTACATTATTGGTATATTTAATCCTGTAACCATAAATTTTTTTACACTTTACATTACATACATATTTCTAAAATTCCTTTTTTCCAAATCCAGACAGACCTATGATTTACTAACGCATTTTTAAATGTACGCTATGAATACAACAAAAGTAAGGCCATAATTAAGTATCATATGTCTACCCATTAAAAGATTAAATCATTTCCAGATAACATTGTATTGAGTAAATAATTTCTAGCCACTTTCTCGCTTCCGACGCACGTGTGATATTAATTTTTTTTTACATTAACACAAGCATTAATTTGTCTAAGAACAAATAATTGAAATTAAAGATGCAAGGAAATATTTATCGTTTATTTTGAATTTAATATATCTTGGTTAATAATTAACACCGTGGACGTATTACGATATTCAATTTAAATATTTTTTTATATAATATTTATATACAAATTATTTACATCTATTATATCTATATTATACGTAGTATATAATTTTAGCGAAGATTTTTTTTTGTATGAAATATATTTGTATAGGCTTACTATTTATTTTGCTTATATATTAAAAAGAGTATATCAAGGAAAGATATTGTCTACACAATTGACGGTTTATAACAGCTATAACAGAAAGCATTAATTACTAAACACGTTTCTAAAGTAACACTACCTTTTTCAAGATAATTGCTTTTTATCATAAAACTATTTAAAAAGTGAAGCGTTTTTAGTCTGAATGGACTTAAATTAAATGAAACAAACATGTTTCATACAATGTTCAAAATGAGAAAAGAATATTTCAACATTAAAATTGACATAAAATTACATATAAAGTATAAATGTAAGTTATAAGTAAAGTTTAAGCGGTTAACATTTTTAATTAGGTGACAACATGGAAACGTCGTCGGCGCTCCTGTATCTTAAACTGTGCTCACGCGGCCATTGGGTAGCTGAAAAAAGGTTTCATTGACTTTGAAATCTTTAATCTGTTGGGAAGAGGTTAACGGAAACATTTACAGACAGCACTGTCGGCGAAACAGTCAATTTGAGTTGATTAGTAATTTTAAGTGTGCATTTTTTATTTCATGAGATATACGTACTCAAAATTTGCGAAAAAAAAATTTTTTAATATTTTCTTTAGTATGCACTTATGGCAATCAACATAGGATTTCAATATTAATACCGGCGAATTTACCATGATTGATTACCAGTTTGGAGTGTAGTTATACTAATAAATATTTTTTTTATTTACCTTAATGTTTCAGGTTAGATTAAGATGAATGTTTACCTTATGACAATCTTTGATATGTGGATATGTTAAGCGCCTACATATAAAATAGGAAAAGTAGGAAGCCAATAAGAAGAAACAGCCTTCAATATCTATAAATTTATTTCTAACATAACACTACTATTGTAACAATTTATAATTTTCTCTTGCAAAATAAACTATAATTTACATCTCTCTACAAATATTAAAGAATTCCACTAAAAACATGCAAACAAACATTTAAAAAAGTAGCTCTTTGATTTATGAACACCAAGCATAGCTCGTAACTGAAACTGCAGCCACAATAAAAGCTGAGATATAGAAAAATAATTATATGTCATTATTTTAAATGAAGCCTACATTGTAAGCCATTGCTGTAAGTCGAAGTTAGAACAAATTTGTGTACAAACTATACCTATTTTTTGTGACATTTCTTAGTAACATTCTTTCGATTGCATGCAAGACTTTTTTTCGAACGTGACTTGCGAGAAAAACGTGCTGAAATGTTAGAATAATTAGTAACAAAGACTTAAACTAATTCAGTTGTGACATCTATACAGGCAACTATTTAAATTTTGTAACAAACTTCGATTTGAAGAATTGAAGATACACCAAAAATACTTAGTGATAATGGATGCATTTTCATGCTATCTTTAAATTTGATGCAAATAATTTAAAAATATTACCAGTGTAATGCATGTTGCGATACATGTCGGGACAATTGCTCGATACCTGTAAATATATATAATATTATATTACATTATATTACATTATATTATATTATATTATATTATATTATATTATATTAAACTGCCTAGGTGCCACAGTTATATTACGGTACGACTACATTGCTGAGGTCTCGGGTTCAAATAAAAAAAAATACACAATTAATTTAAATTTGAAGATACACTTATAGGATATTAGTAGAGAATTAAGTACATTGTTGTGTATAATAGTTTCGATATTGCAGAATTTATAATATCAATAAATTAACTCGGTTAGCAATAATTAAGTTTATTTGTCGTTCACATTCGCTCAGTCTTTGCTCCACCGCAATGCTCGGTTCGCATTAATTTAGCTAATGGAGGTGTAGGGTAAATAAATTATATAACAGCTTGTCTCGTACAAGCCTAGTGGACACTAAGTCTGGATCCGGTGGCGATTTATCGTACCCAGTTCAATGCAGTTAAGCGCTACAAACACGGAGACATGAAGTTTAATCTTGACGCAGATGGAGTAACTTAGTTTTGTATTAAGATGCATTGATAATTGTGCATTTCGAGCCTGGCGAAGAAAGAAGTTACATGTAAGTAACAGATATAACTCTTTTCTCCGCATGGGTTTTTGTATTAACTACATCTAGGCCTTTGTGTCACTTCTTTTTGGGGACCCACTAATTCGTAATTATAAATGAATTGCTTAGGAAAGATATTTTATGTAGCTTAGATTGACGAGACTTTTATATAGCTTGTATTTACTCAAACGGAGTCGTTAATTCTAATATCTCCTACCTCACTTACAATTAATAATTTGTTATTATTTATGTATAGTGAGCGTATTTTTATCTTTAAATCGTTAATTTTTCTATAGTTCTTTTTCTCATTCCATTTTTAGTACGTAAGAATAATTAAGAATTTCTCTAGTAAGTACACTTTTAGTGAAAGTTATAATAAAAAAAACATGGTAATATTATGTAAGCACATTTCTAAAAGTCAGTGTACGTCGGCTGTGAAATATAAATATCTTGCTGCACCCAGTTTAATGTCCAACGCTTATCTTTAAAATGAACGGCTCAAAAACTAAAAGCGGTAAATTTATGAAAGTGCATCCTGTAAGTTTAAACTGCATTGCTTTCGCTCTACCTAACGATATTTACTTGAAACTTTTTGAACTTGTTAATTGCTAATTAACCCACGAATAAAAATAAACATTATAAAATGATTGTGTGTGACTATGATTAACGCTTTAATATACCTCACACCGATGCTTACTAAATAAGAATTAAGGGTAAGTTGCCATATCAGGCACAAATTCAAGACTCCGAGCTGATATCGAATTTTAAAACACGTCACCAATACATTACTGCGTCACTGGGTGAACTTATAATTAAATTGTCTGTATGTTTACTTACGGGCACTCCTTGTTTGTTGAAGTTAATGTTGGTCCTGACGGTGCGATGATGTAGTGGCTGCACGGGTCGCGCGTTGTTACCGAGCGGCGCCTTTGGAGATATCTGAGAGCCTTGCATCAGGCGACGTATCGCATACATCTGTTCAAATTATATTTTTTACATTAAACTAGTTCTAAAAAGTTTCAGTTCATTCGAAATTTCACAAGTCGATTTATCAAAGATTGTTAAATGTTATTCGAATATAAATAAATAAATATTCTAATATTAATAAATGGAAGTACGATTCAATTTCAATTTAATTATTAAAATAATAACATAATTTTGCACAATCATGTTTTCAAAGAATTAGACACTAATAATAAAATAACTTTCTTTTCATTAAATAAACTTTATCTGGCAACATTATGGATATTTATTAATAATAATTTTGTATAGTTTCCACTTTATTTACTCACTTCTTGTTTAGAAATATAGATAGGTTTGTTGAAGATAATCCAAACAGCCGTTTCCCAACATCCGGGGTGTGTTGTAGAGCCTTCATACGTGAGATACTGCTGAGTGTCAGGTAGCAGAGAACTGAGCGGCAAGTGCTTGATAGGGAACGAGCTTCCTGAACAGAAATTTTACTTACATTTTTTAATTCAAAAAACTCAACAAATTTGAAACAAGTTACTAATTTATTTCTTTTATCCATTCCAAGTAAGCTTGTATCAATGATAGTCGGTTAGCAGATTCGAACGCGCGACCATATTATAGTGCATGTCTCGCAAGTCAAACTTTTAACCATGCCTATTCGTGCTTAGAATAAATAAGAATTAGAAATATATTAAAGATATTATAATATAAAGAATAATGTAAAGCACTATTATTTCTACTAAGGAATTTAAGAAAGAATAATCTTGTATTTGAATATTTTCTTTAGAATCAATCCTATATAAATTCCAAGAATTAATTACCATTTAACTTAATATGCTCTATTTAAGGCTCGTCGTATTAGAATTATAAATAACTCGTAAAACATAAGTAGTTCGAGATTTATTTTTGGTTCACTGCATTGCTATAACTTAATACGTACCTCTGAATCGTACATTACTGAAGGCGCTGGTAATCAATCTTAGGTCTTTATTTATAGGTTCACCAATCTGAAATACATTTCAAGGATTCAAATTTACAATTCAAATATATTTAAATTAATTGGTAATGAGTCGCAGTGTCCGTAGGATAACAAGAAGAACTGTCGATTGAGTGCCGAAGACTAGTACAGGTAGGTGTATGAATATAGAAATAGCGAAAAAGGTATGCCGGGATTGCATCAAATGGAAATCCGTAATCTCTGTCTTCCCCCTTTAGGTCACAGGCGTAAGTGCGCATCTGTTAATTTACTTGGAATAAAATAACTGTATACTTAACAGACTTACTTGAACCATAAGAGATATACCGACGACACCTTGAGATTTGTGCTGAGCTTCGGACATGTTGTGGTATAATTCCTTATTAAATCCATAGAGTTGAATCTAAAAGAAAAAAGTAAGATAAAAGAGATGTTCCTTATACTTTTAATTTGATTCAAATTCGTCATTCGACTATCCCCTTTTATACTTTGCTTTATCCACAATATTCTTTCAATTGTTGGGATATTCCAGTAGTTGATATTAACATGACATTATATAAGAATAAAAAGTACATATGAGGAAAATATTTGACATTTTGTGCTATTTCATAATAAAACGTATTGTTATTTGATTGAATAACTAATTTGCGGAGCTAAGAAACCACAATTACCGCAACAAACAAGTGTTTGCTAAATCAAGTGATTGGCTTGGTTTCGTCTGTCGTCAAGGCACGTTATTAGCTACAGAGTACGGACAGTCTTTGAAGGAGATTTTGAATTATATTGTTGAAATATTAAATATAAAAACATACCCCACGCCTGAGTTTATTAAAGGGTTACGCAGAAATGCAACTAGTGCACCCAAATTTCGCCGTATGTTTTGCCGTGTCATAATTTTATAGACAGTGCCGATCGCCATATCGGGCATAAACTTTAAATTCCGGACTGATAACTAGTTGAAAAAACCCAATATCGCTTTGCTCGACCCGGGATTCGAACCCGAGACATAATTTCCGCCACCGAGAGAATTGAATTATGCTATTGTATGTCATTAAATATTCAGTAACAATAAATCATTTGTACGAAACGAATTTAAATTGCACAATTGACTCACAATGGAGAATAACAACTTGGAAATAATCGCTACAAGTATCGGAGTTGAACAATCGTATCCAAACAGAAAAGGTTAAAATAGCTTAAGTTCGGAAGTTTGTTCGTCGAGGGACTAATAACGAGTTTACCGATAATGACAAGAAGTTGGAGGTGTTAATTTGTAATGAAGGCAATTGTAAGGAAGTTAGTTGGTCTGATATTGTACAATGGTGTAGGAATGTTGGATTATTCAAGAATTTAAAATTTCACTTTCATAATAAACTACATTATTTAATTTTTTGTTAGGTGGTTGCGAATGTAATATATCATCATTAAAGTTCATTCAAGGATTTCGGCTTCTTTTTATAATTATTATAATTATTGAAATATGTAAAAATAATTAACCTTACAATAGATTTTTGATGCCGAAAAGTTATGTAAGATATACAAAATGGATACAAATTTCTATGTAAAAGTGTTGAATGCATAATAAATTTAAAATAGAATCTAAATGGAAGATCTTATCAGGTCTAAGTGCGGATTGCTAGCGGCGGCGCATAGTTAGCGGGAGTGGCCAGACCGTCTGCATTGTTCACATTATTGTGGTCAGATATAATTAATAGTTGGATAATAATAATTACTGGAAAAGTTATTAGAATATAAAACTAAGAAAGACTTGACGTTTTAGAACAGTTAAAGAGAAACCAAAGATTGAAAAAGTTTGTATTCCGATATGGTTCACGACTACTCGAATGGTGAATTCGAACCCTAAACCGTATTGTGAATAACTCGCAATCCATTCCCTTAATCACTAGGCTATTGGCGCTTTTAAATCTCTCACTATCTTAATGTAACGTTAGTGGTTACAGTTGGTGGTAGTACAGATTTTAAATGGTAGAATTTTGCAAAATTATTTGATAATTATTGTCCAATTTACGTTATACATTATTAAGATTCGAACAATTGAGTTGTGTGCTTTCATTCGATTCAGAAATACGAAATCTTAAAAAAAAAAACTAATAAACCTCGCCAGGAAACGTGTGGTGGTCTATCTGGTGCTCCGAGCCGCGATGGTCTTCAAGGCCGTAATGGAAGTAAATCTCCTCGAATTGGTAACGATAAGACAGCGGCCCTCCGCTTATGTTCACTTGATGTTTGGAGTCCTTGTCGACACGGAATACCAGTGATTGTCCAGTGTTTTGAAGGACGCCGCTAACCTGTGTAACAAGACATTCATGAAAAATTCAAAAAAATATGTAATTATTATAATTTTAATTAATTGTTTTCTAGTACTTAAAAGTTAGTCATATTAGTATAAGCTCTTTATGATTCCACAGAACGAATTAGTCCTTTTTATTTAACAAAGGTGCTATAATAAAAAAGATAGTCCATTACATCAGTATGCAGGGATACATAAGAAATCTGACATCTGACTGAGTAGTGTATTAAATCAGAAATTCCTAGAAGCGAAGATTTAAAATAGGTGCTTGAAGTATATACTTCAATATATCGTTGTGCGTGCTTTTCTGTAATAGATTAAACATTTTTAACGTTGATCAAAATTGATTAAGGCGTGTAACATCGAATGAATCAGGGTGTGAAACGAGTGGTTTCCCCGCGGCGAGGCGATCCTATCAATCAATGGTCCCACCTTGATTAGAACCTTGAAACTTGTAGGCTTTGAGTAGAGATGACAGATTACTATTTGACACGCAAACAAGGGGAATTTATACATTCAGTTTTGTAGATTGTTGTAATAAAAAAATTGCGCGTCTTTGTCTTATATTAGCTTAGTTTATTTTATAACTAGCTGCTACGCGCGTTTATTTATTTTCCTCGTTGGAAATGTTCGTAGTTTTTTTTTACGATAAATTTCTTTTATTTAAAGTGTTTTTGACAATGTTTGTGCAAATTTTCAATGATCATAGGTAAGTTGTTAATGAGTCTTACATTCGATTCTACTTACATTATTTCCTATATAGTTTTAGATATGAGGAGTTCACTAATGCTTGCTCAAAATCCTAAATATTATTGAATAATAGCCTATTCTTTTGGGATCAGATTTTCTAGTTCGATGGTGGCATTCACAGTCCTGCTTAATATTTGTATTTTTAAATCTTTTTGCCTTAATATCTCTATGGATCCCTTCAAATCAATCCATATACAATTCTACTTTTTCTGTTTTTTAATTTACCGTGTTATTAAATTACTCATAGTGGCAGAATAGTTTTAAATTTATCCTTATCTTATGAGGTCAAGTGGAATATAATACGGTCAATTTGATAATGTAATTAGAATTGCAAAGGACAAGGTGATGTATATTGCGGCAAAAACTAAAGCACCCTCGATCCAGACTAGAGCGGGACCAGCAATGTATGTTGCAAAAACTTTGCGATAGTCGCCGCGATAGTCTATCGCACTCCGCATATATTACCATGGCATTACCGGTCTGTAATTCAGTCTAAATGAATAATTACGCACGACTCCACTTGGAATATTCATTTGGTTTAAGCGTGTTTGGAAAGGCGATATGAGGCTATTTGAAATAACAAACCTATAAAATAAAAAAAATATATAAACTCTTACGTCCTTCGACTTGGTCATCGTTAATAAGAAACAAAGTGTATGTAAGTAAAATTACATCACAATTCGTTGTTGAAAATTACAGTGAAAATTCTGTTTCAATATTTAATGACGTTGAATGTCTCAACCAAATATTAAAAGTTGAAAGAATGTTTTTATAAAACCAAAGAAGTAAGTTAGAACTATTTTAATAAATATTTTAAAACCAAACTCATGCCACTAGTTTGTATAAGTATTTCCGAGGTGGTAATTAAAAAATACTAACGTTTTATTGAATTTTTTTTTCCGAGGCAGCGAGACCATCATTACTTAAAAATAACTCGAGTCCGCGTGTCTCTTTCAATGAGCGAGCAAATGCAAAGCATCGCGTCTATCACAGCTAGCTTACCATGTTTTAGCACGGGATTACACTGAGCTGGTTGCAATGTTAATTCGCCCATTTTGCCGGCTTACGCTGATTTCCAACCCTCCGTTAGCGGTGCGCGTGTGAAATTTTAAATTTTAATTTGTTTCACAATACGAGTGCGTATATTTTTGATATGTCAGTGAATAGCAGCAGCACGATAATGACGTTCGAACTATGAATAAATGATGTAATGGAATTGAACTCGACGATTAAAATATTTACAAATATAGCTAGTCCATGACCATTATTTTTTCTTTAATCTTCATACATTAATTATTTAAACGAATGTGTTGAACGTAGGACGGAAGTCAAAATTTGTTAAAAAGTAATATTATGTTACCTTGTGCTTATCAAATTGTATGTCTCTCAACCAGGGATCAAATAGCAACTTTTCCGGTTCAACATTGACTGGACTTTGGCGCCGTCCCTTATTGCACATGCTCCATTGGGGGTTAATGAGACCCCAGAATCCTGGGCCTGTGACAGAAAAAAAACAACTATTAACTCTTGATTTTATTTTGATAGAAATAGTTTAATTATCTACTCATATTATATTGCTAACTAGCTGACCCGGCGAACTTTGTTCCGCCTTAATGGCAATAAATAAGCAGATTGTGTTTTTTTTTTGGAAAAA
>JAABKM020000015.1:1196340-1212733 GCA_016277805.2 Papilio aristodemus | reverse complement strand
TTTTCAGCCGAATCTGTTCTGCCGTTCTTGAGTTATAAGTGGTGTAACTAACACGACTTTCTTTTATATATATAGATAAAGGGTCACAGACAAAATTTATTGCAGTTTCCATTTTTGCTTGCTGTGTTTTTAGATTACTTTGAAACTTATAAAATGACATTAACTTATACCGCTTACATTCAAGATGTGTCCCAGTTATCATTAAAATAATTTAACTGGTAATAACTGGTTTAGGGTTCAATAAACATTATATGTGTATTATCTTCTTTATTTACATTAATAATATCGCAATGACTATTCAATTCATTTCATTACACATAACGTTACTCAAATATAAAGGACCCTATTCAATGCCCTTAAATAGTTCTACAGCGATTTGAATAGAAATTTGGGACGCCGCAAAATTTGGTCATCGCAGTGCACTGGTTCGTGAGTAATGTTACATTACGATGTAATCACGTCCGGTGAGACGGCAGCGCTAACGTATACTGGCTTGATATTCGGAATTTATATGGAATTTGTACATCCTTATGTCATGGAATTGATCTGGAGATATATTTAACATTTTCTAGTTGTTAATGGAATTGTAGACCGAGATGATTTATTATTTTTGTAAGCATGATACTAATTGGGAAAATTGTTGAAAAACTACGACAGTAAGCTTGGAAGGTTTACGCGTGATGTTTTAAATTAAAAGAAATAACACAAAGAACTAGTCATACTAAAATTGAAATATCCGTTTAAAGGTATAATTCCTTTAGGCATTTTATGTTCATAGTATTATTTCTCTTCTCTTGATTATTTTATTGCCTTGTCTTAATTCCAGTGAGAATATCAAAACACACATGTCGCCCTAATGTAACGCAAGTCGGAAAACCGAAAATAGATAGCTAAGTACGGTCGGATCGCTCGTAGACTGACTATTCAATGTAATGACACAAGTGAGCGCGCACTATCATTAAGATACTATCTACGGTCATTACCCGGGTGTCATTACCCGGATATGTAGCATACGCCCTACTTTCGAGTGAGGGATAAAAACCTATTGTCGATAATTTCTTAGATATCTTTTATAAGGTTGTCTGCGGTTAATTTGGAAATCGTACCTACTGTGTGACAATTTAAGTAACATTTTTGTTTACTCTATCCTTAAAATTTCAACGGATCGAAAGTGAAAACGTATAAAGGTCACCAATTGGCGACTTCGTACAAACCTGTCATAAGTCGTAAACTACCTTACGGCCACAAAATCCCAGTTCCAACTAAAATGTGAAGTGTCGTCAATCTAATAAAAATATTATAAAAAGTAACCTGATATTCCATCGTATGTCCACCACTCCTCCCAACTGCCTGTAATATCTGAAAAAAAAAAGAAGTTTAAGTAAAAATTAAAATTTTTATTTGATTTAAAAAAAAGATTTTTATTGTCATATAAAAAACTAAAAAAATCAACTGAAAGATTTGAAAAAATTATAAGTATACGTACCTTTCACTGAAAGACATAGCAGAGTGAGGACCAACAACGAGCATTGAAGCATCGTTACGTCACAGATCACTCCAGGTCCCGCATCTGGTTTGTTCAATCTGTAAAAGAACAGATAAATGAGTACATTTAAAACTAATATATAAAAGGGTATTTATGTTTCTTTATAAAATTTAGGTCTTTATTTGGAATACACAATTTTGGTTGTAACTGGTTTTTATAAATAGTTTAAATAAACAACTGAAAATTATCTGCTTGACTTGGTTATGAAATTGAACGTAAACATCATGTTAATTCATTTGTTTACCTGATTACTACGTAGGTTAATTCGTGTAGAACTTTTAAAATAATTAGTTTTATAAAAAACAACGTAGTCAACATAAGCACTTTTCACATTAACTGGAAACGCAACTTTTAGATACACCCACATCCGGTAAGCAACGAGCTTTGTCTACCAACCGCTGTTCGCTTCCTGTTTGGCTCCGTATACTTTTAACGACTCGACTTAAAGCTACACCATTTGCACCCTTATTTTATATGTGATAAGTACTAAACTCGGATAGATGAACACGAAGTCAGTTTAGATTTATGCATTTCGCAAATGTATTTTTCACAATACTTCTTTTTCGCGGGGGAAAAGTTCATATTTAATGAACCATTCATTTTGTTGTTATTGTTTGCTTACGCTAAAACATTACATAAATCATGTTTTACAGGATTTTTTTAGGTTATAATTAACGTAATATGTACTTATTAATACAGTGCCTGCGTTATCAATTATTTACTGTCAGGAGTGATTCGAACTCTACGACAGGTATCTCTATATAAGCAATTCACTTAACTTAGAGTTTTATTTAATTGAAATTACCCTAGAAACTTAGTTTAGACATATGTATTATAAATACGAAAAAATGAAGACCCACCATGTGGTGGGTCTTCATTTTTTCGTATTGGAAATTACATGTGTTCGAACATTGTTGAATAAGTGACCAGCATCAGTTTTTTCCGCTAATTATGACTTTAAGAGAAGAGTAAATAGGCTATTACTAAATTAGTGTGTACCATTTTTCGACTACATTTCTCAACATCGGGAGCGATCGTAGTCAAGGAATATATACACATTTTCCTTTAATTGTCCGTTGTTATATTACAAAATAAACTATAGAATGATAATTTTATCTTAAAACGTTTGTATAGCGTAGAGGATTGCAACAAGGCGAACGGTTCCCCCACAGTTATCAATAACATTTGGCGGCGACCCTCTGACGCCAGTCGGGCGGGCGCCGCGGAGTCTGCGTCTGCTTCCAAACTAGATTGTTGCCATAAAGTCGTTTCTATACTACGTATTTCTATTTAAGTCTATGTCGCCGATCAATTGCGAACTTTGTTAGCTTATAAACGTACTAGGCGTGTTATAAAATGCCAGTAAACAATGAAATCAACAAATAATTTCTTTTATTGACGCTATATAAATAGTTGAAGTTAAATCGTAAACTAATATTTTGTTTGCGTTATTACTTGAAACCTAATGTTAAAATAGAAATTAATTATAGATTAGGTTCCTTTAGTTGGATATGATATTAACAAAAAAAAAATAACATCTGAAAATATTTTGTTCATAGATAAAATAGGTTAGATTCGTTTGACATGATAAGTTAAATTGCTTTTAATTAATTAAGTTCACAATTCGCTGACAGTTTCTAATATACCTACGTTGATTATAAACTGACGAAATTCACAACCGGAAGATTGTAAATGGTACGTAAGTATACGGAGTAATGTTATAATAGTTAGTATAAGCATGGAAGAAACACTAAATCCAAAGATAATTAACAAAAATAAACCTCACGATAGTACAAGCCGACATTAGCGTTATCTTTAACAGATTGCGGTCGCTGGCTTAGTACAGATAAGAATGTAATTTCCTCTTTCGAGTTGTATCCTTTTTTAAGGATGCCGAAACAACCGCTTGTATCAATTTGAGCGTGTTATAAGATTTGCTGTGGAGACAAACGAAGAGATATATCTTATTTTTGTTTTGCATGAATTCGACAGTCGTTACAATGGTGAATGACAATATGTGTAAGAAATGTACAGTAAGAATTTGTAAGGCAAACGAAGTCTAATAAATTGGAAGGGCAGTGACGCAGTTGTAACACAATACAACAGGAATGCTGATGTCTCGGGTTTGAATCTCAGGTCCGGCAATAAAGTGATATTGATTTTTTCAACTTGACATCAACCCAGAGTTTGCAATTTGTGCCCGATATTGCAATAGGCTCACCCACTATTAGATCAAGGTACAGCAAAAACTAGTGAGATATGTTAATTGTACAAATTGATTAAATTACTATCTCGTTAGTTACTTTCTTCACATAATACTCTGAATTAGTGGACTCTAGTAATTACGTGCTAGCTTTCAGTGAAGACAAATATGAATTAGCCTTGTTAATCGTCGGTGGGCATGCGAGTGCCGAGGATTTATTCTGCGGGGCGGACTGTTTAGGTAAAGCCGCACTAAAGCAAAGTATGGTCTTAATAAACAATGCTTTAGCTTATCGCAATGATCAGAACTCATGGCTGAAGTATTATTTCAGCCAGTTACTTTAAAATATACGGAAAGGTATACAGGATGTTTTATTAGTTAAGAAGTAATTGTACCTTTAGGTAATAAAGTATATAAAATTAGGTAAAATTAAACATATTTTACTTCTTTTTTTAGATTTAGATTAAAAAGATTTAGATTAAAAAATCTCATCCTTAATTTTTATGTTAAAAAGGCGGCAGGGTCTTGATAACTTTACAAATACCTGTTATAAGGTCTTAGAGTTTGGGCCATTGGCAAAGATACCATTGCTCGTTTACGCTGGGTCTGTATTATCGCCTTATTCCGTTAAAATTGTATTTACATTTGTTAAACATAATTTTTATCACAACATTGCGATAAGCTTTAATTTCCATTTTGTTTCCGATAAAAGTCTGATTTATTAAAAATTGGATTACGCTCGTGAATGGAAATCAACAACACAGCGCTTGGATTTTTATTCAAAAATTTGTAGTAAGATTTTCCAACCAATCCAATCAAATAAATTTATCAGAATGTATTGGAGGGATAACGTATCGTATTCACCCCAAACGAAATACAAATAAAACATTTCGTAGCCTTACACACCGTAACGTTGCGACATTTTTTTGTTTTATTAAAAAGAAAGAGTTGTTTTTTTTATGGAAACATGATTTTAAAATCTAATACCTATTTAGCTGGAATTATTACATATTACAAAACAACGAGAAAAGGCTCTATTTGGATGACATTTTGTATTTATGTACAGTATCTATTTTTAAATTCATGTATATAACATGTCTGTGATATGTATTCATTCATTCGTAGAAAAGCGAGTCCTCGCAAAAAAAATAAGCGTCATCTCTTCCCTTTCAAATTGCATAAAATATTGCCTTTCAACAATCCCAAATTCCTAACTAACTTAACCTTAATGATACTAAGTTTCTGTGAGCTGACGCTAGATGTCATTATTCGAACTTCTAAATGTCTTCAAAACAAAACACAATCTGACTATGACAGATCGCCGTGCGAAGGTCGGCGTGTGTATATTACGCTGCTATGTGACGCTTGTCCTAATGCAAGTAACAAGTATAGGTACTGGTGAGTTAATTTAGTAGAGTGGGTTTCCTCGTGCATTGTCATCGCTTGTTTATCGCCGTCCGAGCGTGGCCGGCTTAATGGTATTAAAGTTGAAGAATAACTATTCTTTGAACTACAGATTTGTTTCGAGTCTATAAATAAACTTAATAGTGATACTAATATCTACTAGAATTAGAAAGACATCAGCTAATTTATAACTTATTTCAGGGATGTGAAATGAAATTTAATTTCAGGCACCTTGAAAATATAGAAGAGTACATTAAAAAGTAACAAAAATAAATTTAAATTTTTAATACAGTAATTGCAAAATGTTGACCATATGTCTGTCAATCTTTAGTCATTGCAATATGACGTAGCAATTTTAGTATTTGTAATTATGCGTTGGCAGGTCTGATGTGATTGCCCTCAGTCCGTACGCGAGTGGATGCGCAGTAAAATTTAATATTTATACCACAAGCGCGGCGGAATAGCATTGCAACTAGATTGTTTCGTTGCTTATTTAACAAATTGTTTACACGGTTTTCTTTGTGATGTTGAAGCTGGATAAAGTTGGACTTTTGTGCGGCCGACAACTGCGGAATGTCACTTATGTTTATGAAATATAATTATTTTTTGTTCGACCCGGATTTGAAACCAAGAAGTCAGCGTAATATATATATGTATACACACACACACACCTACCGTGCCTACCCAACGTATGCGGTATATCTGCAACGATGCGATTCCAGGTTCGATTGCCGGGTCGGGAAAAATGATATTCGGTTTTTCAACTTGATATCAAACCCGGAGTTTGGAATTTGTGCCTGATATGGCGATAGGCTCGCCCCCTATCACAATATGGGACGGATAAACATATGGCGAAATGTGGGTGCACTAGGTGCACCTCTACAAATAAAAAAGCGATGATGTGAAATGGCAGTAAAATAGAATTGAAATAAAGCATATATAAACAAAAAAAATATAAATATCGATCGTTTTAATTATAAGTACAGTAAAAGGCTCACGCCGTACCTTAAATTAACGTAACGTAATTACTATGTAACCGACATATTTTAATAGAAACATATTTCAAATATAGAACACTAAATTTTACGTTTTCTATTTTTTGCTGCCAGTTTGTCCACATCATAAAATAACATTTAGAACGTATGTTTTACGATGAAATGCTTTATGTACTTAGATTTAAATTAGCAACTTGAAATTTAACGGTGAAAATTAATTTCTTAATTTATTAGCAATCTACAAACTTTCATACAGGTATTACAGAATATACAGCATTTTTTCGTAATGTCTTACTATTTACACTTCTTCAGCAATCACCGTCATATTCCAGACAGTATAAGCATACCTTTAATGAGCAACTTAAATACCCAAGGATCTCTCTGTGTACAGACGAAAACTGTTTTAAAACCTGTCTATTATTTTTTTTACATTTATTTTAGAATATTATAACTAGCAAGGTTTCTTCTATTCGATCGAGTGCATTTATAAAATAAAAGAATCTGTTGTTTTATTTTTTATTACATTATATTTTTCTTCCAAATAACTGAGCCTCTAGGCATGGTTACTCGTTTATAGAAGAGCTTTCGAAAAATGAAATAATTATTAAAATTGTTACTATTTAAAGTTGAGTTTATACAAAACAAATAAACGATTAATTTTATTTATGATAATAAGATATTGCATGAAACAACTCCTTGTTCTAAGAACACTCCTTGTGGTAAGATCCTAGCTTTAGAGAAGGCACTGTCTCCTGAGATACAGGTTATGCCTACTTAAGTAGGCAGAGCCCCATGAAATTGAAAAAAATTATAGATACATAAAAATTAATTTGTTTTTCAAATTCATTACACAAAATGGAGTACAAAAATATTTCGCTTACAATATTCTTGTACCATCTCAAAATAAAAAAGTCTAAAAACAGTTTATTAAGTTTGGCCGTTTCGAACGGTCGTTTTCTCTCGGCGTAGCCTGTGAATAATACAGAGTCAGTAAGACTATGTTCTTGTTAATATTGCACAGTCTAATTATCCGAGATTAGTTGGGTGATGTTAGCCGGGGTAACCCTGGAACGAACATCTCGAAACAACTAACTTGATAAGATTAACTGTACATTAGATCAAGAACATTTCGTTAACAATTTAAGAAAACATTCTTGCGACGTATAAATTGTTATTACAATATAATGTATTGAATTTTATTTTTATAAAATGTTTCAAGATATTGTTTTTATATTCAATATAACGATCATGTCCTCAACGGACCTAAGTTATAAATACCTTCCTGTCTAACTTTTATTTATCGATTTGGTTTCAGTAGTAATTAACTGTCTGATTTATATGGAACAATGGGGCTGATATGTCTTAACGACAAATGTCCCGAAAAACTAAAGCGAAGAAAAAACTGCCTGAATATGACTAGTTAAATTTTCATTGATTAATTTAGTTTACAGTTTTTCTGTTCTTTTATGTATTTTTTTAGCATACCTTTAGCTAGTGATATTACAAACAGACGCAGATCACAATAAATTGGTAACATATAAATAATGTGAATTAACTTGTCATTGCATTTTACATACTATACGAAAATATTAAGAATAAACGCATAAAATTATATATTTGCGTGTTGTGTTTAATAGAGATTAATTCAAAGACAGTGACTTAGCAAGAAATTATACATTGTTTTGCAAATCGTAAGGGCATTAAAAAGGTTGATAATTAATTTTAATTACACTTATCATGACGGCTGCTGAATGACTTGTGAGTTCTTTACACATAGTTGTCTGGTTTGATATGATTATTAATGACTTAGGTGATATAATAGATTTTTACATGAATAAAAAAGATAGCCCACTGCATATAAGCAGCTAAATATAAATATATTGTCTCCTTAAGTAAATTAAAACATCCTAATATAGAATAACGCTCAATCCTATGTTTATAAAATATTTTTTTACGATGCGATGATAATTCTTTGCCTACCAGTTCGAGGAATACAGACGTAAGGTATATTTCTACATTGTGATGTCTTCAAGTTTACACAATAGGACTACCTTTTCAACTATTCGGCTTTAATAAAATGCTTTGTTAATTACTTTCAACAGGGACAGTGTACAAAGGCCACGTAAACGGATACCCTTTGTTGGTTCACCTCATTTCCTTGATTAGTCTGTGGCCAGGTTATAATAACATTAATGTGTAGACCGTTACAGCGAACTGGTTTTTGTGGTGAAACTTGTTTACGTTTAAAGTTATATAAATTTAGAAATAACTTTCGTAGTCCAGAATTTTATTTAGAATAATACACGCATATTGTATACTAGCAACCTGCCCTACTACATGGATAAGACAATTTTCAGGCAAAAGCTAGCCTGACACTAGCTTACAAGTCTACATATCCATGTTAGAAGTAAGAAATAAATAATAACTTCAATTATTTAAGTTATTTCAGTAGTCAAATAACTAGATAAAAATGTTGGAACACATGTATTCGCGCACTTTATTTCATGCCTTCAAGTTTGCAAGACGTCGGAGCATTAAAGCAGAGAAAATTTAATCCATAAGCCATAACTTTCTTTTAAAAAGAACACTCTTTTACAAAGAGCCTCTTTGCCGTGACTGCGTCGGAAAGTTACTCGTTCCTTTACACGAATGTCAGAAAAAAGGAGGCGTCGACTTAAAATATAATATTAATATTAAAAAGTTTGAATAAACTGAAAAAGAATTGACGTAGGTAAAATTTTAGTACATACGATTTCCTAGCACTCTGTACACAATTAATAAATTCAGTTCTGAATTAAAAAGATAAACACAATTAGTGACGTAAACTAGATGGCACCACTTTTGTTATAGAACGGGGTATTGTGTTTTAATTTGAATTTAAATTAGTAGAGTAGTGATATTTTCGTTTTTGAAATATTTGTATGATAAGAGTTTTTCGACCTGCATGTCTTGAACTTGAATGTAAAGAAATAACCGCGAGTTGACGAAAATTTTGGTCAATAATATTTCATTTTAAATTAGTTACTATTAGTTACTGTGTATCTATGCTAATGTACACTATAGTATATTAATTGCATAAATTCAGAATCATTATTACCTTTTTATATTTTTATAAATGCCACATCCAAAATTTGCTTTCTACGTTCATTAAAAAAAGGCGTTTATAAGTTCGCCATGAAATGAAGTGCGGCGCCCCGCTGTTTAATATAACGGCTCATCTGTTCACCTCGCTCAAAGTACAGACCGGAATATGCCAAACTTTCACACGTCAAGTTTTTGCAACTCGGTCTTTTTATTGAACAACCCGAGGATGAAATGAGGGTACGTAAATTTTGTAATATCTCCTAAGTTTAAATACTTTTTCTTGCTTACAATAGCGCGATGAAATAAAGTTTTTATATAAGTATGATTTAAAAATAAATTAAAGAAATCAGCGTATGCAAATAACGAATCGAGTTTTGAACTAAGAACTTAACCGCTGCAGCAAAAAACAACATAATATCGTCCACGTAGCTCAGAAAACTTACGTAAGTTCTACAAGAAATCTACCGGAAACTAAACCGTTTTATATTTGAACTATCATTTTGAAGGATGCGATTACCACTTAAATTAAGTAAAATGTAAACATTAAAAATTGTAAGTTGTAAGGCAGATGTCTCGTGTTTAAATACTAAGCTAATAGCTAACATTCAAAGCTAATTAACTTATTATGAATGCAATGTGTAGCGAAAAGAGATTGCTACCTATTTTTGCGCCATTTGTGCACATCGATACTACTAAGTTAAGATACTTTTTTTTTTGTAATATAACTTTTAAATTTTGTTTATAAAGTAAATCCTAGTAAATTTATTCGAAGCGAGTTGTACATTAATAAATTGAATATAAAACCTTAATTTATAACACAATCAGAGCGTTCAGTGGTCTTAATTAAATATCGGTCGGAATTCTCTCAATCGGGGTAGGGAGGTAAAACAACTTCTGGAATTAACACTTCAGGCGACAGGAGAGTTTGCTACGGCATCGGGAACGAGACAACTTTGCACTGAGCAGGTGCGAATCGCTTCTAAAATATGTTAATCCAACCAAGTCTCTTTAACGTGCTTGAAAATTCAAAAATTAGACGACTTTAGTAAAAGTTTTCATCCCAGCTTTAACCGTATTAGATGGATGATCCATTCATTTACTTACAGGATCATACGCCTTTTTTTACGATAATACATCTATAATGTATCTGTAAATTTTTTTAAGCATGAATCGAAAACAGCTGAAATAACATAATATTTGTGCCGTCTTTGTTTATTACCTTAATAGTTTACTAATCAATTCCTTTGGTAGTGTAATTGCATCACGGTACGGCTGCCTTGTTGAGGTCTTAGGTTTGAATCTCAGGTCGGACACGGTAATATTTGCTATTTTCAAGTCGATATCAGCCCTGACTTTGAAATTTGTGTTCGATATGGCGATAGGCTCGCCACCGATATCGTGGGGTGGAAAAACTAGCACTAGTTCCATCTTTACCTTCGGGGAACACAGAGGTGAGTTATGTTTTCTTTGTATTAAATTCTATTGTTTGTCACTTCGATTGATTCCCTCTATTGAAGCACTAATCAAGATGTACAATTACATAATTACTACTCTTAGTAGATTTCATCAGAAAATTTTAATGTATGATGTATTCTCTTGTTAATTTATTGTTAATACATATTTCAAATAAATAGCTAATGATTTAAATACTTGATCTCTGCTTATTTTTTAATACCAATGATATCAAAATAACAACTAAATAAAAATTCAAACAAAAAGATATGATTTTTCATAGTAAACGGTAACTTTCAATTACTTTAGAATCTATAGCGCTATCTTTTATAAAAGCTCATTGCTAAACATACAATGGATTGAATTCAAAGCATAACTCATAGTAATGTAATAAATTTAATAATGGTATTTTGTGGTTCAATATGGTGATATCGTTTGGCGGCAAACCGACTCTATTGTTGGAAGTTTTAAGTAATCTATGTATATTGACGCGTGCTACGTAGTAATTACATGCGGCATAATATCGATATATTGGAGTTGATAATTGTGTTAAACTAAGTGTCCGCGACTTCGCCTGCATTCGTTTTATGTTATTTCTAAAATATAATTGGTTGAAGTATTAGGATCCATACGTATCCAACCATAATAAATATTGAAAACTAAATAAAATGTATTAGATTAACATTAGTTATGTTAAAATTATCTAATTTGTTTTTTATTTATCTGGTAAGATTTACCGATTAGACAAATTTACTTTGACTGCATCCAAAACATCCCTTCCGAAAACTACTTACAAGTAAAAAAAAACATTTTATTTTTGAAAATGTTTTCAAAAATATGTGGTAATTTCTATTCATACAAAATTGTATAATTTTTAGGGAAATAATAATACAGTAAAGAGTTAAAAATGAAGCCAAATAAATTATACATTAAAACGTATTTTAACATAAAGTATATATTTTATTACTTGTTTAATTCCTTTAAAGATTCATGACGTTTTGTTATGTTTGCATTATATGTTCACCCTTAGATAAACTTTAGTATAACAAACATGTGAAAAGTTCAAATAAAGGTCATATATACTTCACGTACAAGATAATGTCATTATTATTAATTAAATTAATAGTTATTATTATGTTATTAATACATGAATAGGAAACAATTAAATATCATTGAAAGAACTAAAAAATAAAAATTATCAGATATTCAGAATAAAATTATGAATCCTAAAATTTTTACGTAAGTAACGCAATAAACCTATATCAAACCTTTAATCATTGACAAATTATCTGATATTAATACTTTTAATTAATTCCTTTAATTCGTTTTTTTACAAAGGGATGACTAAAATAAAGGTCACATTAAGTTCCATTTTTAAAAAAATATTTAGAGTGAAAATAATAAAAACAAATGTGAGTAATTCACATTTACCTCTATAGCTATGCTTCTATTAGAAAAGAAAACCTAAAAAACTCTTATAGAGTGAAAAAAATAATCTTAGAAAAATTACTCATCGAATTGTTATATTAGGTCATATTATAAGTTACATTTCTATCTCCAGAAAGTCTATTAATTTTACCAAAATTATTTTAATGAAACAAGAATACGATTACATACTATTATAAGCCTTAGTAAAGCTGTAATGGGATGTAATTGCGGTAAATTGATGTCACTCCATACAAGATATCGATTGTTCTATTTTTTAGGGTAATTAATGTTGTTTAAAAAAAAACTATTAATCCATCGCCAGTTAGAAAAACTTTTACAACCAAATTATGTGTAATATTATATTTTACTTAAGTTATTATGTTTTAATAATTCATTGTTTTATTTATTATATAATATAAATCCTTTGGTAGTTTTATGTTTAGAATCAGAGGCTGAAAATGTTTATATCTTCTTAATGGCATTAAAGTTGTAATAAAAGTAATAAATTAGTGAAAAATCATTAAATATTATTTTTAATAACAAAATTATTTTTAACAATTACCAATTATTTGTATTAATCTTTATAATTTTTCACCATAAAAATTTAAAATCTCGTCTCACGATATGTTTGCAATAATTTTTTTTTAATAAGAATTCAAAAGACGTAACTCAAATTTAAAAGTGAAGAAATTTGTAAATACACAAACATGTAACTTTTACAAAGATAAACTGTAGCTATTATTTAATTATTTAAAAATCTGAGGTCTGATATTATTAAAACCATTCGCTGAAAAAAATTCTTTATGCTTTATAATTTATTATAACCCATCTAAATATTATTTATTTACTCAGACGTACAAAATACGTACCTTCAGATATATATCTAAACTCCTTGGTGCTATAAATTAAACTAAGCAAATGGAAACGAATTAAAATTATATTAAAGTCAGTAAGATAATACGTAAAGTTTTTCGCGTTATTTCATCGAGGGAGTAAAGCGTTCCCGAAGACGTCAGCCCTCGCGAGAGTCCGCGGTCAACTGAACGTATATCTCGGCTGCCTGTCTCCTCTTTCATGAATTGAACTGAATGCTGTGTCTCAATTTAATAACGAATTAAGAAATCAAAGCATTTAAACAAAAATGAACTTTAATTTAAAGACCATAAAGATTCAAATCATTTAAACAACGCATTGTTTTTAAAGTACTTAGCTGTTTGTTTGGGAGGGTCACAGAGGCGGGAATGAGTGTGCTGAAAAAAAAAATAAGCCAACCGCGACTCACTGAGTTAAGGCTTCAGGGGCGGGTTTTCAGCAAATATCTTTAATTAAAACAGGAACTTTTCGTAGTTTCAATGTGTAATGAATTGAAATTTTCAGAAAAAAAAAACACCTTTACTATACAAGGACCGTGATTAAAAGTCTTGGCGAAAGAGATGCTGGAAATATTGCGAAAGAGAAAGTAATTTAGAAGTAACAAGTTATATTTTGAGTAAAAGCTTTTACTAGTGACATGTTTCAGTGGTCTCCTTTAAGATGCTTTGATTACTTATTTTCTTTTCAAAATCAGGAGGTATGTCCCCGTCAAGTTATGAAAATCGTCAGTTTATGATCGCTATAGTCATTACAAACTGAAAGCAAATTGTAAAAAAGACAAAAGATCCACAATTTGACATATCTTGGCATCGCAACGAACCTATTTTTCTTTGATACACGTCTTTGTCCATTTCTATTGAATACAATTAATTATTACCATCCATCTTTACTTTAAAAGTTAATAAACTGACTAAAATAACTTTTCAAATAGTTCCTGACCCATTTGCTTCAGAGTTTTGCTGACTGTATATAGCCTAGTCAGATTATAAACCAATAAAGTTCACAATCAGTCGTTAATATATCTTATGTAATTATTTGCTTATAATTACTCTATTAAAACAAACATTCTTAAATGACTCTTTTGTAGTACTTATTCTGAGATATAGCTATGTTAAATAATTTGCATTTTTTTTATACTACAAGGCGGCAAAAGAGCAGGTGGTACACCTAACAATGACCGATGCCCATAGACACCTGCAACATCTAAGAGTTGCAGATACGTTGCCTACCTTAGGACATAGGAAGGGAACAACAGAAAAAGGATACTTCCTTTTCCTATTGATCCCCTCCTCTGTCATATCCTCTTCCCCTTTCCATCCTTTCCTTGTTAGAAAAGGGTGGGAAGGGGAAAAGGATCAGAGTTGGGCCTCCGGCACCTCACTCATCAGACGAAACGCAGAAAAACTTCCACTTCACGCCTGTCTTCTGTGAGGTCGTGGTATTACACCGCTCGAGCCGGCCCATTCGTGCAACAGATGTTGTTGTTGCTAGCTCTACCACTGTTGCTAGCTCTACCACTGTTAGAGCATTACAAAAATATATGCACCTTGCCTAAAATAATGATCAACGCGTTCCAGAAAATCTGCAACAATCTAAGAGTTACAAATGCGACCGTGTAGGAAAAAGGGAGTAAATAAAGATATTAAAAGAGGACAGAATGGAAAGTGGCTGAGGCCTATAATTTTTCAATTTTCATTAAAAAAGCATAAACACTATACGTCAGTATTCCTAAGTTAAAAAAAAATTAAGAAAGATCCTCTACGTCTTTAACATTTTATGACAGACATTTGTCAGCTTTTTTTAAATAGCCGAGTCGAAGTATTCGTACGTGACAAATGATCAAATAGTTCTTTGGAGATAGAACTATGTACTTTATCTGAAATCAATTCTTTACTTCATATCAGATAGGTTTTGAATGAAACCAGAGACCAAATGTCATCTCTTTCAGTGAAAGGCGTGGCTTTAGCTGACGCATGCGCTAACTTCAAATCTTAAGAATAAGACGTTAGTGTTTTGTTATCTTAAACGTTAATAAATGATTTATAAACGGTCAATCATTGAAAATAAATGCATAGGTTTTAAGAGTTCATGTTGTCTATGTTACATTTGGTTCCAAACTTAAAGTAGTGCTACGATAAAAAGTTATACAAAGTCAAAACAATCTTAAGAGATCGAACTATAGGAGAAATATCGCCTTGCAATTAGTAGTTGTTTGTAAAATATTGAATTGTAAAATATTGAATAAAGCGAAATTCTATGAGCTAAAAGGTTATTTATTCAGAGACATCAACAGTTTTTAATTCATATATGTATATTATAATATAAAACAGATTACAACAGTATTTTGCTAGTACAATAACCTATTCTAGATGTACACAACACTGTCAAAAATAATTACAGTCAGGAAAGGAAAAATAACTAAAAAAAAACACGAATAAAAGTTATGTACCTCTTATAAACCGTTTTCAAGTTTTAAAAGGAATGTACTGTAAAATTGTAATTTATTTGTGAGTTACTATTTCCTGCATTCATAGGGCGTTCGTACATGTCTTCGTGTGAATTCTTAGTATATTTCTTTAGTACGTGACACGTCCGTTCATCGCGAAGTTCGGTCACGGAATGTTACTCCTCTGCACAATTCAGCCCGAGCGAGGTGGCGCAGTCAATTTGTACCGCTGGGACACTTTGGCGCCCAACGTGGGACCGAGCGCGAAGTTTTCTTGTAAAATACATAAGAATCCAAAAGCCACATTTGTGCGTTGGTTATCGAAAACATTATTATGACTTTAAACTTAGTTGACTACAATGCAAATTATAATAATAGTTGTGGGCGTCAGTGTTTCCGTAGAAATATGACGCGGGTGTACCTTCAAGAGAAGGGTGATTTGGTTTTTACAAAACTGTTGCGTAGCACCATTCGATCCCATCACCATCCGACATCGGGTGGAATCGTATTTAAGTGCTAGTTTTTCTCAATTAAAAAAAAAACAGTTAACAATATACTTGAGAAAAGTAACGCGTTGACGAACCTACTATACTCATGGTAATAACAAGCTATTCAGTAACTAAAATAAGTATTATTACTTGTTTTAAAATGTGTTGTTTTCATCATATATACTTATTTCAATAAGTATTAGAAATTAATTGGATACTTCAAACTGCACAACTCTATAGTTCTACCTCTAATTGGAGATTGTTTGCTATGCTTCACAGAATTTAATGCAAATTCGCAATTTCGAAATCCTTAAGCGTCGTATTAAAGTATATCTGTTATACATAACAAAAACATATCTCACGCCTGTATTCCCTGAAGGGGTAGGCAGAGGTGCATCTAGTGCACCCACATTTCGCCATATGTTTTTCCGTCCCATAATGTGATAGGGGACGAGCCTATCGCCATATCGGGCA
>JAABKM020000015.1:1176602-1186768 GCA_016277805.2 Papilio aristodemus | reverse complement strand
TATACTTGCAGTAAAAAATGTTAATCTGAATTTTCTGTAATAGTAACTATTTATTTGCAGAGTGTTCCGAGTGCTAGGTATGAACATTAAATAAGAAACAAGGAGCCAATTATAGGTGTTCACGCATAGTTAACATCCATACCATCAACGACAATTGGGATGAATATGAAAAATAAAGGCGGTAAACATAAATAATCTATACGTTGTCATGACAAGTAGGAAAATAATCATTTTTACGATGTTAGATAGAGGTAAGGTAATTTGAAAATCCGTCGTAGTTAAAGCAAAATATAATAAAGTTTCCATCGAGGTGACGAAGTTCTGTTGAACCGGACAGAGATCCGCAGTCATGTCGCCAGGAAAGTTTTAAAAAATTCTAGCCGAGTTCGTTGTCTACGAACTGTGTGTGAAAAATAAAGTTTGTAAAGTTGGTTTGTTTTCAGAGTGAAAATGTCGGGCTAATTAAATAATTTTATTTGATAATTAAAAAAAATTAAAACATATAAAACTTTGTAATACTAGCACCCATTGCTCTAGAGCAATAATTTTATTAAGAATTGCAGGAATTAAATTGAAGAAACCTAAACAATGTAGCCATATCCGAATACAAACTTCACCACTGACGCAGTTAACATATAAAAATAGTTTTTATAACATATACATTATATAGCAACTGACATTAAGTATTTTAATGGATTCGTTCCGTGATATGAGCCGACTGATGCCGTATTATTGCGTTTTAAATGAACTTAATTAATGCCTTTACACTATTAATGTTAAAAGCGTATAATTCATGAATGATGGAAAAATTTAAAATATCCTCTCAACTTTGAATGTTTTAATACGTATCACTTTATATTGGAGCTGAATATAATTTGGTATCACGGAATGATGAATGCCATGTGTTATTTCGGAATAAAAGGGTATAATTTTGTACTTTTTCTGTCATGATTTTCAGTTAAATTCGATAATGACCATCTATTGTAGATAGTTTACCATTCGGGGATCGTAAGATATTCGTAAAATTTAGCCACATTTTTCTTCTATGAGTATTTATATACTTTTGCCATGTCTTTTTCTTTATGTAACGTCTAGCTAAGCATCCCTTATTTCTTTGGTCAGCGAGAATTCGATTTTCCCTATTTTCCAAAAATATATTGGCAATCAAGTAAGTCGTTCCATTATTAATTTCATTTATTTTATTGTAACCTGTAAAGTAAATTTTTTGAAAAATTTATAAACTTTCTCTGCGACACGACCGCATGGGCGGCTGACTTTTTCACAACTACTGAAACTTTATTACAGTTCAATTGATCACAAAACCTTCCGTGGGTTTTGGTAAGCTCCAAAGTCCAAGCAAAACACGCTCATTGTTGATAACAAAAACAAAGCGACTGTAGTTTTGTAGAATATATATCAATATGATTATTATACAATATATTCATGATATTGGTATCAAATTTAAAAAAAATCGTAAAGTACATCTTAATTCTAGAAAAAAATTACTTCTTACAGCAATAATAGCCAGAAACACAGACTAAATATCAAATGACATAGAAGAAAAATGCCTCTTAAACTAAGCAGTCTGATACCGCTATAAAACACATTCTACTAAACGCGATCGTACTTGTTTGAAGAGCAATAACTCCAGCAGTCAGTTGCACGGGTCGCGTCTGTAAGCGGACACTTCAAAGCGAAAATATATATCCACTCGTCTACAGAAGTCGTATACTGCCAACTAATATCTTTTACATTCAATAAATTCAGAAGCATGATATTTTTTTTCTTAACCTCACGGGATTACAAAATTCTTGTCAATACTTAAAAGAATTGCGGATAAAATTGTCAATATTACCAGGACAGAACAAAGATATAAATAATGGAAGGAAAAGAACGTGAAATGGAATTGCTAAGAGATATCACGTCTATTTGCATTTTGATAGTGCTTTGAAAAACTGATTAAAATCATCATGAATTTCGCTAAACATAACTCAACAAGTTGGAGCCTTTGATACTGTATACAGGGTTAGTATTCTATAATTATTTTTATATATTTAAAATCTTTCTTAGTACAATCGGAATGTGTATTTTAGTACAGATTCCATTCAGATATAAAACAAACACGCCACTGAAGCGTGAAGATTCCTCATCCAAACACGTCAAAGAGGGGCAACACGTAATCTGCATATATTGAAATGTTTCGGCCCCCTGGTGCATAAGTTCTTGCCACAAATTTCAATTGAATGTTACCGTCAGTATGGCTGAAGATGCATCACAACGACCTCTCCCGGGATACAGAATTCTAGACTTCCATAAACCGAATTGTACAATTCCACACTAAATCGAATGCGGACGTAAACTTAAACTTTACGGCGCGTTATTTTTTACGAATGTATATTCGTACTAAAACAAGAAATAATACAAACCAAGCGTCTTAGAAATTACTTACTTCTCCTAGTCATGTAAATTGTGACTAGATATATTATTATTACTCCTTTTAATATAACACTAAATGTTGTAATAAACTAAATACTTAAGAATATTTTTTTTAAATTATGAATAAAAAAAATAAGCGGAATTTTATCTAGTTTGCCTTGTACACTCCCGGTAAGATAAAATGTACTTCCACTTTAGAAACGTCTTTGAAGCCTTAATCGCAGATAAATCGTTCCGGAGGTAAAGTTAGCTTTGATATTGAAATGCTCTATGGGTTTCGTCCAAATTTTATATGAAAAAAGATGAAGAATGTGCTTTGTTACGTACTCATTCCGCGCAAAATGAATTTATAATGAGAATTACATCTATCACACAAAGAGATAATTATTTCTTAGTTCAAGTTAGAAAAAAAAACATATCTCACGCCTGTATTCCCCGAAGGGGTAGGCAGAGGTGCAACTAGTGCACCCACATTTCGCCATATGTTTTTCCGACCCATAATGTGATAGAGGGCGTGCCTATCGCCAAGTTAGTATGCTAAACTAAAATAAAAATATGTGCTTAAATGCCTCAGCTATCATTAATAATACAGTATATAAAGTATAAAAGCCGTGTTTATGATCGAAAATCGTTCTGTATTACTCATTTCAACTCAGTATAGTTTAGTCTGTATCATCACATACTTACAACACTCTTGACGATATAAATACGATATCTATGATCTTCTATTCCGAGGATTCGTGTTAAACTAGTTTATTCGTATACGGAGAATACGACAAATAGATATCTCGATTTGAGTAATGATTCTCTTGTCTATACTTCCTCAGAGGCGCAGTTGTGTCACAGTACGGGTGCATTGCTAAGGTTACAGCTTTGAATTCCGGATCGGGTAAATTGTTGTTGGGTTATTTCTACTCAATATCAGGATGGAATTTGAAATTTGTACCTGATATGGCGATAGATTCGCCCCCTATTGCATGGAACGAAAAGCGGGAGCACTAGTACCTCTGCCTACTTTTTCAGGGAGCACAGGCAAGAGATGTTATTTCCTTGAAATGCTAACTAGCAACTATGTACTGAAAGTAATGAAAGCAGTACAATTAAAAAAATTATCTTGATTCAAAAACAGATATAAAATAAATTCTACATTAAACAAGTAGCTAGGATATGAATGCAGGAAATCGAATCCTAGTAAGGTTATGCTATAACCGGATGTTCACACATATATAACATAGTTATCGTTTGAAACTATGTTCCATTTCCCGAATACGTTTCACGATATTGTTCATTATCTAAATATAAGCTTATGTTAGCATATATATTAATTTATGCCATATAATTAAGACCGTAATGAATCGATTTAAAATATTTCTGGCACGATTAAAGAGTGAAAAACTTTTTTAAAAAGATTTCTTCAAGCAAACTAAAATAAAAAAATCTATAATTTATAACAAGAAGTGTATTTAAAATTATTTACATTGATCAGCAAACTATCTGCAAAGCGAGGTGTGTTTAATAGATTTCTTTTAACTACGAATAAAAAACACTTTCTAGTATGATCAGTGAAATAACATATTACAATCCGTAACCAAATATTAAAGCGAGACTATGCATTTTTTTTTCTGCAATTTATTATACTTTATTTTTGATCGTAAATCGAGTGGAGAGCTGTATAATCTTTGAGCTACGGGCAACTGAGAACATAATCAGGTTAAGGTGCACTTAGTCAACGTTCAGCGCAGTTTGCCGGATGTGACGATACCGGCTTCGTAAACTGGATTAGTACACAACAACCTTATATTAATAATATAAGCACTAATTCATATCATCTATTCTCTACCTATTAAATTTCTTTTCTCTATCTATTAAAATGTAAGAAAATAAATGAATAAAAAGATTCTTTAACGTTTTTTTTTTAAATAATGATACAAACTCACGCTTGTACACGATCCAAATGATGTGGTCCAAAGGTAAGTACGTGCTAGTTTCGTAAAATCCTGTTCACTCTTTTTTTGAAGGAATCCACGTCATACTTAGACAGGAACGCCGACGCCGGCAACTTATTCCTATCATTTTTTTTCTAATGTTATTCTTAAGAGTAAAAATTTGTATTTATTTTAAAATTACGAGATTCATTTTATTTTTTATTGGAGAAAATGGGAAGCAGATTGCCTTACAAGTTACCACTAACGCCCGTGAAAATCCGTCACTTTATAGGAACTGCAGTTGCGTTGCTTTGAAGAAAGTTTTACGCTCTCTTTTTGAAAGATGTCAAAGTGGTGTTTGTTAAGATATCGCTAGGGACAAATAATTTCACAAGTAGTGGAATACCAACCATCAAGATGGTACATGGATGCAATCTTCTTTTTAATATTGTCAAAATTCCATGAAATATACCAAATATAACAAAACAACTACGGTAGCACAATTTTCTTTTGTTTTCTAACATCGATCAATACAAATCCGCTGCATTAGTATTCATGAGATTAATCTACTTAGCATCTGTAAATAAGAAAACAGATGGAAACAGAAAATAATCTCAGCTTACGGATCAGATGATAAAGTTTTATAAAGGAATTTCTATGAGCATTTGTGCACATAGACAAAATATTTCAGATGCACAAGATGTATAAATTCTTTTTTTTATTAATTATTAAACAATTAGAAGAATACGAGTTTTTATTTTTATTGTATTTTATTATTTGTTTTTATTTGAATTTTCAAATAATGTACCATTAATTCTTTTAACAATTCCAAAAAATCTTAACAGTTTGTATAAGAATATAGTAGAATATCGGATTCGAATCCACAACTGCACGTTTCTTACAAAAAAAGTCTCTAAAACAACTAAAAATTTGCTACACTGATTAATATTTATACCGAAGGAAAATACTTTTCTATTTAAACTATTTTAGCACATATATTTATTGTAAAAAGGCAACATGTAATATTCAAATCTCGACATCTTTAACAGTTAGGCAAAAGAAGGCGACAGCAGAAGGCTTTCATTTCCGGAGAAGGCCCCGGGCGCGCCGCTCACAACGCGTTATGGACATGGATAAATATTTTTGTGGCCACTCTAAATAATCTGTATAATGGATTTCCATTCGATGACAGATGGGCTAAGGAATTGAAGTATTGTAGACTTTTTTAAATTGCACGCACAATCTATTTGCAATTCGAATAAAAACTTTCTTAAACTGTAAAAGTCATAAAAATATTTTACACAAATTAGAACTTAAAATGTCACTTAAATAGAAGTCAAAAAAGCAAAATCGTGTTAGACTTATCCGTTCTAAGTATTTTTTATTTTACCTCTTACAATTGACTTTTGAAATGACGTAAATATTTCAGTTAAAAAATACATAAAACGTAACTTATAAGTGCCAACAACTAAACAGGAATTCAAAATGAAACTCCTAGCAGAATTTTCCACTGAATTTGCCCATGAATACATTTGGCAACGTCGGCGTGAATGCTGAATGAATAAAAATGAACAAACTGAGGAACCGAGGGTCGGTTAATCTTCGCTGCTTCAAATTTATTGAGCATGTTGAGAGATTAAATATTTTTTTGGCGAAAATTCGCGTGGTTTTATTTAAGTTAGAATAAACTCTAATTTTAAAATTATGCACATCAAGCGGTCTAAATATAAGGTTCTCTAATAGTCAACAGTAGCTGAGACAGAAGTCATTATACTATTCGATAAGACATAAGACTATCTTGAAGTTTAAGTTTAATTTATGCGTCGTCTGATATATAAGACGTTGTTAAAATCACCCCTTCTTCGTTATATATTACTCGTTATTGTTATTCTCTCTTTCCGCAGTTTAATTCCTATAAAATGTTGGAATATTTTTTCATAATTTTACTACATGCCACTAAATATCGTTCAAATACTATATACTGAAGAAACACGATCTTAGAATAACAGATTACAACCCAGAGTCAGTCCACAGCTAGTTTATTGAAACACAACAACGGAATCAGAGAACGGCAATGAAATGATTTAATTTGTGTCAAAGTGTCACAACTAATTTAATTCCGAATTACAAACTTGTCGTCGAAATTGTTGAATACCTCTGCATTGTCAATAATACGAACTAATAGATATACAGCTATCTTACGATTAATAATAAGCAGTACCAGTATGGAAGTTTGTTACATTAGACTGCGAAGTAACGAAGAAAGTGCAATGTAGTTTTGCAATACAATCAGAACGACAGTCATAGTACAATGTGTGTTGACAGAAACGCAAACGATACAAGAGAGACGAAGGGTCCCCCTCTTGTTACGCGGTGTGGTGTCGCAGCGACAACGCAACGTAAGTTAGTATTATATTTTTGTATTTAATTTTATTTTGAATGACTTGTGCTTATCCTTGCAAGTTCCGCAAAGTTTCTTGGACAATAATGGGAGATATAATATTTTATAACAATTATTAAAATACTGATAGCCGCTCGAGTTATTTTGTATACGTTAACATTGAAAGGAAAAATTTAAAAAATAATTCATATGTTTTCTATACATTTAATTCTCATAATATCATTGCTATGAAAGTTGGAAAACTTAATAATTAAATTTCTACAACACGGGGCCATGTGGAAACTTGTGCCTTAACTTCGTTTAGTTCTGAACACTGTAGAGTCTCAGCAAAATAAACCAGTTGAGAATTTTTCAAAGTTCGTCCGGTGACTGCGAGGCGACGCCCGCGGGGACTTACCTTAATGAAACTTCGATTTATTTGAAAGTTAAACCAATGCTATACATAACCTAGAGGTTGAAATGCGATTTGAGTTCAATTTGCTATAATTAAATTATTCGAATTTTGAAATTCTGATAATCATATAAAAATAAGGACCCAAATTAGTCCAAAGTCTTTCACGAAATATCTATTACAATATTGTTAAAGGTTATGGAAAACTTTATATTTTTTTAATATTTTTAAACGAAAATGAAATATTGCAAAGTCCGTTATTAAAAACAACCGAATGCGATTTCCTGATCACCATAAAACGGATATTATGGAAATGCCCGGCAATATCACGTCACAGATAACAGTTTGTTAACAATTTATGATTTTGGTTATATTTAAATTCGGAAAAAATAATTAAACACCAAAAATTTATTTTTTTAGCTTTGATTTCAAGTAATACACGACTCAGGGTTTTTCAGCTTAGAGAGATTCTAGATTTTCATTTCAGAGTATGAAAAACAAAGACAGAAAGACATAACTAATAATGAAACGAAAGGTTATTATTCAATAAAAGTAATAAATTTTAGAAAATAATAAACAAATTTCTATAAATATAATAAACCACAAATAAATTTGTATTTCAATAAAAGCGGTCGACAGCCGTCATTCACGCAACAACGCGCCGCCAGCAAACCGCGGACATGGCGGTAAAGCGTGAACACACCAAATAAATGAAATTGAATAGCATTAAGCATCGGTAATATTTAAAATCTAATATTTCATTTCTGAAAAAAAAAAGTTTGATTACAAAATTGAATTTTAATATATCTCAACCTGAACAAAACAGAATTATCGAAATATACATACAAAATAACCTCCAAATTCATTAGTTAATATATTTATGTAATATATATGCTTAACGCGTAGAAACAAAAATCAGTGCTACGCTGTGCGTAGCAGAGCTACGTATTACGTAGATGAGCTACATACTTATGGTACTACGTATAACGTAGTTATTTATTTTTATTATTGAAAAAAAAAAACATTTTATTGACTTACATAATCTCAAATATGTTCTTTGCATTTAAAATATTTTATGTTATAATATTTTTTAAAACTATTCTAAAATATTATAAGACCTTATTTGTGGTTCCAAATGGCATTTCTCGAGAACTGCTTGATCCTTGCCGATTCCGCCTGAGGCGCAGCAATTACACGCTAACGGAACTCTAAACCTGCGCACTTACAGATGTTCTTCGCTTATTTGTAACCCTTTTGTTCTGCGGAATTCGACCCGAGCATCTCGATTACTAATTGGTACTCGTCCCCTATGAGCAGGTTTGGCGAAATTGCTACAATTATAACTAGTCTATTCTAAACAACAATTATTTCAATGTGGTTTCAGTAGAGTGGCATGCTAAATTTCACAATGTTTTTAATGAATGATCAAAATAGAAATTTAAAATGAATAAAATATTGATTAAGCTTTTAAACTTTGGTGTCTCAAGTCTGATAAAGGCAAATTAATCAAAGCCTATAAAGGGCAGTAGAGCTATGAGAAGAATAAGGAGACGATAGACCTAAAATATACCTCACGCCTGTGTTACCCAGGGGTAGGCACAAATGCAACTAGTGAACCCTACTATGTATGTTTTCCGTCCCATAATGTGAAATGATGACAGGAGACAAAGTCACAAGTATGAATAAAACCATGAAGGCATAAAACCAAACATAAGACATAAATTGCATCATATATGTTATCTTATAAAATATAGTCGTTTGAAACGAAAAAAAGTCATTGAAATTAAAGCGTTTTTATATCCTATCTCCATAAATAACAGCGAGGAAATTAATTTTGTAAGGAAAAACGAAGCGACCCTAATTTAAGGCGAACATGGAACATTATTTTCGAAAAATTCAGACGAAGCAATAGCAGAAAAATTAAAAAAAAAACATGAAATGCAAAAATAATACAACCTCACGTAATATTGGTGCATATTAAACAGTTTTTTTTTCAAACTAATAAAGAAGAAATGTATAGAATTATACTGTTATGTGTTGGTCTGGGAAAAATTAAAATTTAAGATATGTAACATATGGACAAGTAAAGAAATAAATGTTTATGTTAATATATTTTATTTCTATATCGTTACTGGTTAAAAATTAAATTAAGTCATGTGTATTACAAGCTGTATATAATTTTAGGTTTATGTACACGAGAACACTTAACTAAGTAACGAAGCACTTAGGGGATGAGAGATGATGTCCCGTGTAGTTTGTTAACGAACTTTGTGTCACGTCTCGTGTTTAAGAATATGGAGAATTATTTTAATCCTCTATAAATATACCACTGTATTTTTTTTAAACTTACAAAATAATAAGCTCGGAAATTATGGATTATCACGAATAAAATTAAAAGATTTAATTTGTCATTCATGGTAATATTGCAGGATTTTATAAATATAAAATAAAATGGTTTAATCCTGAATCTAATACTTAGTAGATAGTACTTGAAAACGTTTGAAGTGTAAGACAAATATGATTGCATCAATGAACTTTTTGAAGATCAAAAGGATAAAATGATTTTTTTCCTACGTGTTCATAAAAGAAAAATATAAACTGTGCATTTTAAAATAGCTATCGTCTAAATGGAATAGTGTGGAAATGAAAAAGACGCGTTAAAAAATGAGGCCACGGGAATCTCGGATGAATCCAGCAGACGGCAGAATGAAAATTGAATTTGCGTCTGATTGGATTTTTATTTACTTAAGACAAGAAAAATCTTATACTCTTGAGACGGTTGCGTCGTAATAAATTATGTGGAGGATTAATTTAGTTCACTTGTCTTTTGAAAAATTGGCCTACGATTACCTTTTATGAAATGTAAGGATACAATGTAAGAGCTTAAGTTCAATTCTCTATTGAAGGAATCTGGTATATGATAGTTCAATTAAAGTTTCGTCACTGCATTTTGTTCTTGACCCCTTGTTAACTATTGGTGATATTTACTTTGCATAAATAACATAAAGTATAT
>JAABKM020000015.1:1154659-1176502 GCA_016277805.2 Papilio aristodemus | reverse complement strand
TATAAATCATACATGGCTATATCCATTACGTATTCTTTAAGTTGAACAACAAACTCATACGAAATAGAACATTTTAAATTAACTCCGTGAAAAGCGAATGAGTCCTACAATCGGAAGATTGATAATTGGATTTGTCTCTGATTGGATTTTCATTTACTTAAGCACGAGAAAAATCTTTTACTAATGTCTTACAATTATAGTTACTTTTAGATAGTTTAGGATGACATAAAATAATCGATATTGGCGTAATTTGGATGTTAACAACATGTACGACCATGCTATATACAAGGGACAAAATAAAAACATGGCAAGATGTCATATCTGCAACCGCAGTGCATTTGCTAATCAGACATTGCCAGTTATAGTCTAGGAAAATGTTTTGTTCAACATTTTTCTTCATTCATATCATTTGCATGCAAGAGTTTATATGCGTCCCTTCTTTTGTTTCTCTGCGAACTGACACAAAAATACGAAAGATGAATTCTAAAATTTATTAAAATTAATAAATAAAACGAAATCAGAGTACAAGTTTAAAAACCAAATAGTGTGAAAATAAAATGAGTCTAACAAGGCGGCGGAATGAAAATTGGATTTGTCTCCGATCGGATTTTTATTTACTTAACGGAAGAAAAATTGTTCGTTTCGCGAGACGTCACCGTCGCTATCGGCGTATTTGTAAATGATTCCGAGATCTTATCCACTGTATTTGACTAACAGTTCGTTATTGTTTTTAATGTCATCCTTCTTGCCACCTTTTAATTAATAAGTTACGTACGAATAATATAAAGATTTCAAAAAATATATTAAACATGTTTTTGTTCAAGAACTTTAGATGTACAGAACATAAACAGAAATGTCCACAACTAAACTCACATAAAACAAGCCAAGTCTTTCTAAAGGAAGTTAACATTTGCATATAAAAGTAGCTTGCACATGACACGTTTAATGCAGTTTCCGTTTTTTTTGACTCGCAACTTTACTATCTAGATATTCCAGTCAGTCTAGAAATATAAAAATAAACTGTTTTACCGATGCAGCTCTTTACGTCACTTGCAGAGATTTAGTAACACACATTCCTATTTGAAATATTTTTTATAAAAGAAAATACGTGTATTATTTTACCTCTACTCGACAAACATGTATGTGGATGTAGTTGTAGTTTGTGTCTTTCAAGTAATTTAATTATATTGCGTTTATAATAAAAACAGCTTATATTTGTTTTAACCAATGTACATAGCTTTGTAATGATCCAGTAATTACTTAAATAGATTTAGACCTTGTCATCGCAAAGTATCGCTGAAATTCTATACTAGACTATAACGTTATTAATACATTAAATTATTGGGAACTAGCAATAAAAAAGATACATGGCCTATGTCGGCAAATTACTTCTGATAAGTCTCAGGATAAAAGACTTAACAATAGCAGAATCACAACAGTTTTAAATTCATTTTAATTTCACTTGTGAAAATTTAAAATGAAACTTGTGCGCTTTTATTCCGCTAAGAATACAGTTTTCATTTGAAAAGAATGAATTCAATTGTATTAATTGTTTAAGTTATATTTCTATTCAGATTTTATAAAGTTTAACTTATAAGAAACATAAATTTAACATGTAAAATTACACCATATTATTTGACCATCATCATTCACAGAAACACGTTACAACATGTTTCCTCTTTCTATAAAACAACGTCTCAGTAGTCACTCTCTTCTATATAAATCCATCGTCATTCATACATCATTCTTAGATAAACTTAAAAAAAAACATGTCTCACGCCTCTATTCCCTGAAGGAGTAGGCAGAGGTGCAACTAGTGCACACACATTTCGCCATATGTTTTGCCGTCCCATTATGTGATAGGGGGCGAGCCTATCGTCATATCGGGCACAAATGCCAAACTCCGAGCTGATATCAAGTTGAAAAACCCAATATCATTTTTCCGATCCGGGAATCGGACCCGGGACTCCAGCGTTGCAGCCGTACCACAATAAAAATGCATGTATAAATTTACATTTTATCTATATTAATATAATAAAAAAAAAAAACAGATAGTGGACACTATACATTTAATAAAATACTAAGCGAATGCCTGACATAAGTCTCCGAAGCAAAAACATAGTTCGTTTTAAAATATTTAAAAATTAAATAAATGTGCGCTCACACTCGGAACCCAGAAGGGTAGGCAGAGATTATGATGTCCATTTGGTACGATCCTGGCACACATCTCTCGCTTCACCTACATCCATACATCGCGTACATGCTCGTCGGTTACGGGTACTTACAAAAAAATTCTTATTTAAAAATTGATTGGTAACATCAGATAATAAAATGGATATAAAATTAATAAGTGGTACAGTCGTGTCCACTTGCTGAAAGCGCTATAACCTACACAGTCACACGCACGCGGCGCTCGCTAGCACTCTTGTCGACAAAAATAAATAGCTACTGAAAATTTACTGTACGTGTGGTTTTAAAGAATTGTCTGAATTGTTAATTCTAGAATATTTTTATAAACTAAACTAGTTTTCAGATTAACAACCATATAATAAACATTTAAATTATTTTTAGATTTATAATTTATACTTGGCTAAAAACTTTACAGCAAACGCAATAGTAATTTGATTTAGTCCTGTATAAAACTAATTTAAAAATGAGATAAAAGTTTAAATTATCAATTAAACATTGCCTCGTGTTACACGAGGTTATGTTACATGTGTAATTATAGACTAATTTATGACAAAACAAATTAGAATTGAATCGACAACACGTGATAACGTAGACTCATTTTATCTTCTAGCCCTTACCGACGTCAATTCATCCTTAATTTTTATTATGAAGTAATCTTTTTTAATTTTTATAAAGCATAGGAAATGTTCATTGTTAGGAATACATTAAAATTTTATATTCATTCGGATTCCATATTTCTAGTTAAGCTTTATTCAAATGTTAACTTTAACTAAGCTGAATCTTTTTATAACTTTCATTCAACGTACCTAAGTTAGTTTAACTTGATTAATTCCGGTAGCGAGAGTTTATTTCGAAATTACATCAAAATTAAGAAAAAAAAATTACGTAATACGAATGATATTTCTTCACTTAGTTATTACTTTTTAAGAACAAACACGTCCATTGTTTAACTAGCTTGGCCGTTTTCAACTGAAATAAATACACCCCAAATAAAATATAATCGAATAAGTAAATTAAATATTTCGTAACATATCATTGCTACTAAGGGAGACTGTTTTATGCCCCACACGTCACCCGGCTCGTTGGTCTAGTGGTATGATTCTCGCTTCGGGTGTGAGAGGTCCCGGGTTCAAATCCCGGACGAGCCCTTTTTTGTCCCTTAATTTATTCTTTTACATTTATATTTTAAAAAGAAGTATATTACGTATGAGTTTTTTTTTTCAAAAACTGAAACAGAAATAATTACAATCGAGTTTATAAATTTACTCTGGTAAATAAAATAGTGTTCCTATCTTAGCCTGTAGATTTACCTCTAAACCTTAAAAAAAGTTCTAAATATAAAGACAGAATTTAACCTTACCTTTAGTATGACAATTTTTTTCATAGCAAAATCATGGTATTTCTCTTATTTTCAATAATGCAATGCAATCAGTTGATTCCATGCGCTTCGATATACGACTATGCATTAACACGACTGATATAGTTTGGCATTTTTGTATAACATGAAATATGGTTGTTTATTTATTTTATATATATTTGAAAGTGGAACATGCCCTCGTTATTTATAACATGTGCAAGTTAGTGTAATTTTTAATAATATTTGTTTTATGCATCAAAAATCAGTAAGGTCAGTCGGTGGCACTAAACATTTTAATTTACAAAATGGACCGTAAATGTCGCTCCCTTTATTTTATTTCACAGTTATGCGATCGTAAAATGTATTATACAATCACACACATAACTTCACGTAATGCCCTCTCTCTAGTCTGAAATTACCGGAAAAATGGCCGATCCTTTGTCGAGTGGATCGTTGGGGAGAGATAAAAAAAAATATTCGTTGAGATGATGAGTACCCTTCTCTATGTATTGGGAGATTAGATAACGCGCCTTGAGGCAGGGGCCGGGAGCGACGAATATGCCTTTTGACAACGACTCAGAAATGCCACGTTGACATCCTCTTTTGCCTTCAATATTACAATATCTTTATTGACTTACATCAAGTTTTTTACCCTTAATTTTAGGTAGTGTTCTTACCTAAGTTTAGAAGATGGTCAGTGTGGCCATTAGAAAACTTTGCCTCCAGTTTTCAATAAAATGTAATTTCTTTGTATTTATAAGGAGCATCTTCAATAGGTATTGTAAGTACACATAAGAAAAACTATAGGTAGTGAGTGCTACATTAGTTTTTAATACAACCAACAAAGTTAATAGAACCCCAAAGAAAATACAGAGGTGTCTAACATGCATTAAAGACACGTGAAAGGTGCAGCCATAAGTAATAACAGACGTTTATTTTATGACGTCCATAAAATGTCCGCGCAAGCTGTCGCTCGTCGAGCTGTCGCCTTCCTACGCGAACAGAGATTGGAAGGCGCGCCCATTGACATTGCTTTTTATATGTGAAAATAAAATATTAAAGAAACTTATTAATTTTTACGAAATATAATAAAATGAAAATAAGCCTAAAAATGAAATGAGTACAAATTTTATTTTTTTTAATTCGCCGTTAATTTTTATGTAAATAATTTAAAATAAAATATCTTATAGAAAAAATATCTTATAGAAAATATTTAAAGTGTAATTCATATTCCATAATACAATTATAAAAGTCGAGTGTGAAAGGTTTGAAATACAATAAAAGCGTTACTTAAAACATCAAAATATACGTAATTCAGGCAAAAAGCGATTAATTTGTTGAGAGTTTTCCCGCCAATTCGCCGTCATACGCACTTTGACACAAAATAAACTGGCAATCGGAGGAGTGCGGTGTCGGCGGGAATCCTCATAAATCCGAACTCGACTTCACTTCAGCCTTATTCAATCTCCGGGAGAAAGAGGACGAAGATAATCGAACACAAGATGAGATATGTATTTTTTACTATTAGTATATCATTAAATAATTTACTAATATTTCTTTGAACCATACTAAGCTTGAAAAAGCTTGCGCTAGGATAATGGTAATAGTCGAATGTGAGATCAAATCCACGGCTATGATTTGCATGTCTCCAAGTCGTACTATCCTTAAACATTATACTATTGACGTTCCAAATAATTATGCTTTATTAGCGGCAATAGACAAAATTATAACTATTTTTTTAAATTACATAGCAAATGTTATAATTTTATCATCTAATAAATTTTTACTATATACTTATTATATTATATACTATTATAGGTTGGTGCTAATGACTATTCGTTTGGTTCGTGTCTATTACTTTTTTATAGACCATTAATTATTATTATAATGTAGCCATAATAAGTTCAGATAGAGATCAATTTGAAATTTGATATTAGCCGTTAATGTAACGGCTATAATAGTAAGCAAATAGTCTACGTAAATGTCACATCCTGTAGATAGATATCTTTGTAGGTATACTTTACGGGGAGAGGTTGTGTTTCGTGAACCCCTGATATAAAAGTCCACTTTATAAAGGCTGACCGCAGACGCCGGCTTTTATACGTTTCTGATTCTGTGAGGATTTCCTTTTTAATATTTGAAGTTTGTAAACTATTTCTATCTCGGTTCAAATCAGACAAACAAGCATTAATCAGAAAGCCCTATTTTTACTTACAAAGTCGCACCAAAATCATACACAAGACACATCTTAAGAGGAAATGACAATAAATAGTATAACTATAAATATTCAATTAAAACAATAAAGTATACTTTAAACAACAACAAAAGATTTTACAAATAACAGTAATGAATACGTTTTTTTTCCTTAGAAAAAACTCTCTTTTAAATACGTTCTTTACCTTAATATTGAATATAGTTTACGGTGATTAAAATAAATAGAACATAATTTTTTTTCTAACTCCGTAATGAGAAATCCATCAAAGGTATTTATTATATTGATGTTGAAGATAAAAATAAGAATATAATTTATACAAAGTTGTCTGCTTTATGTTTTAAAAACGTAAGTTTCCATACTTCGACAACATATAAGAAGAAAATGCGTAAAAATATTAGAACATAACATATTACTAGAACTCTTAAGTCACTGCGACACATGTTCGAACATTTAGCCGAATAATTCGGCCAATGCCATTAAGGGCCGTTGCCTTTTATCGACTCAATAAAATATCTCGCCGCCCCCGAGTTTCATATTTCCAGAAAATATTCTTGTGAGAGAGACGTTACGTAACCATTATTTGGATTAGGTGCAGTGGTATAACTTTGTCCTTGTAGCAACCCTTCATAGATTTAGGTTAAAAATGGACATTATACCACAAATAGGGTTCAATTACATTTCTAATATTAAATCGTTACGACCCTATCAAACGAACGGTGAAATAAAACAAGTGATCAATAAAGTAATTAAACACTGCAGAATAGAAGGTAGTGAATTACACTTAATATCAGCAATACCACAATTACCTTCACTGTAACGACATCGTTTAAATTTTATTCACTTTAAAGCTAAGAAGCCGTAAAGATCTAGTTTTAGAGTCGTCCTAGACGTTCTCGCAGAATTAGTACCGTAGATTCCAATATCCGTCGCTAGATGGCGTTGTAAGACACGACCATAAAACATTTTACGTACCTTTGCGAAATGACATATCGAAAACGACGTATGTGATTCTAATAAGAATCCTTATCTGTACCAGACTCATACATATATACTTCTAAATATGTTATTTTAATAAATATAAAGTTCATATTTAAGCAAGTTATGAAACATAGTTTTAATTTATTGTCACTTTGACATTTAATAAAAGACAATAGCTATTTTAAGAATCAATACTCAATTTGTATCCTTAACACTGAAGAAGAATACGACTTGAAAGACACCCCACTATGAAATCGGTCAAGCTTTTAGGGCTACAGATCACAAGGAAAACACGTACATATATAAACATAGTACCAAAAACATTATACAGAAAAACCATGAAGCATGAAGTAGAAAATTATACACGTGAAGATTTATATTAGGACTATTGTCTTTTAAGTTTTGTTTTTGAGTATTGTATCTCTTTATTATTTACTTCATCTTCCTTCCATCTTTGATTTTTTTACTTTTTTCTACATCTTGCATTAAAGTGGTCTTTTTGAACATCCTGTAAATTACGTTTCACAAACACAATTTGCCCGGACAAGCTGCTAATAAAGTTTGTCCGTGCACGAGGCGCGTATTCTCTTTACGGGACGCCATTGCGAGGAAATTGAATGTGGAATGCGGGCAGAATGCAAACCGACACCTGAGTTACCTTTCAGGACCTCTGTACCCGTACCAATGGTACTCGAGCTCGAGCCACAGTTCACATGTAAAAAGAAATTTAGAAATAAATAAATAAAAATTATAAATAAATCTTTTTAGTATCCGACTATAAAAAGTTATGTGATAAGTATTTTTGTAAATTTTGAATTAAAATTACATTTATTTTACATGCCACTGTGATCAAATTTAAGTTACTCAACGATGTCAAACGTAAAATCATAAAAAGTGACACATCACAAGTCTTTGTTTCTTTTTCTAGCTTTTTGTATTAAAACCTTTTTTCTAGTATTCTAAAACACGTGGTTAAGTAATAAGAACTTATAGAGAGTTAAAACGATATCCGTTAAGCATGCTATACTCAGACTTTTTATTGCTCAATGCACATTTATCGAAAATACATCGAATAGAATTTTGCACTTTATGTAAACTACTAAATATAGAATATATTTGCTAGTCGGCTTGTTAGCTTATCTAGCAAATTTTAAAAGTATTTTATATAAAAAAATTAAGGCAGCCATAATCTATTGATATTTGGACATTTGCTTGCTCGTGAATTCACGGGAGGACAAGATGGGTAATTGACTGTCCATATCTAGTTATTAATAGATTAAAGATTTAATTCCCCACCGTACAAGGTTCACAGAGAGACCCTGAGATCAGAGAGAGACAATTCTATACCCACATATTTGCCCCACAGGAGACTAGCGTTCGACCCGACTATATAATCGCTTACTAATATTGTGGTATATACTGTGACATGCTATTTCTATTATTCATATTTTAGGCTTTGAAACCATAAGAAAATTACAAAGATTCATAATTGTGTAGAAGATTTTGTAGAATAAAATTTCTTAATTTTATCAGTACATTAGCAGATGTATTACCAACATAAAGGGTTTTATAGTCATTGACGACTCTGCTCAGACGTACGTAGCTGTGACGGACGTCGCGTTTCCTCTATAAAACGACTATAAACCGTTCGGATTTCCCCCTCGATCATAAAAGCCGGACTTCGAATCCGCTCCACGCGCAACGACTGTTATAATGTGTGAAATAAAAACGTGAATCCGATACAATTGCTTTATATTTTATAGTCAATGAATTTTATATGAAAACTATAGTGTCTTTTGAGCACTTTTCGAAAGATACGTTATTAAGAAAAGGTCGTCTTATATCTATCAAAGAATGAAACAAATTTTAAGACTAACGATTCTCGTAAAAAAAGTTGCAGCTCAAAAACTGCTCTAATTGTTTAGATAAAATTATTGTAAAGGTAAGGTTTGTTTATTGTAGCGTTGATTGTAGTTGAATTCCAAGGTGTTCAGTCAATACTTAAATGTTCACTCTTGTTAAGTACAACAGAATGTCCAGAGTAAGATCATCGGGATAAAAAAAAGACATAACTTCATGTTGCGACTAAGAAAAACGCCAACTAGTTTTAAATTACCAAATAACTGTTCAATGTGTTTTAATTTTTAAAATTATTTATTTATTGCGTTATTTTTTAATTTATAACCACTAACGCTTGTATTTTAAATGCACGCGATATACCTTTTTAAATTAAAAAAAAAAAGTAGACACTGCTAAAAGCTAAGCTATCTTAAACTACAAATGGCTTCGTAACTCTTTTTTGTTTCAACCTTTCATTCTTAAGTCTCAACAATTTTCGTTTTTTTTTTATATTTATTTGAATATATAGTGCAAAATTCAAAAACAAATTCGATAAAACTAAGCGTTTAAATATTTTGTATAAAACTTTATGTACGAAATGTGTTCTCGTGGTCGCATCAGAAAATCGAATGTTTGTCCGTATGTCCTCTCCTGTTTGTAGAACACTCCAGTTTGACTCTCAGACGGTACTGTTACTGACACGGCCCGTTCATATGTATATATATTATATATTTAGAAACTGTAAATCTAGTTTAAAACGTTTATTTGTATCTCTTAGAATGTTCAAGATGTAAATAAAATGTAGACGTAATAATAAAATAAAATAATTACATTATGGTCAAAATATTAAATATCTTAATATATTAAATATAAATTTATTGTAATAATTTTTAGAAAATTTCAAATATATCTTTATTCAAGAATTTTTCTTTTTATATTATAAGATACACATATGTATTAAATCATATATGAATATAAAGCAAAGAAAAAATTGTAGACAGTAGAGACATACGTCTCTACAAAGCACAAAGTCGCTGGTAAGACTGGCCCGAGGCGGTGTGCAAAGAGGCTATCAGTCAATATTGACCACCCGGTTTGATGCCAGCATCTAAAGCGAAATCCGAGTACTAGACAATTTAACTTATGTTTTAATTTAGACATATGAAATATTTTCAGTTGTATTTTACGTCTATAGTAAAGAATTATATTTATGATTAAAAATCTCGTAAACATAAGACTCTAGACATATCTGCGTGAAATTGTAAAGAATTACAATGAAAATTATATACCTCGCCTTTAATCCGTCCTAATAAAAATAATCAATGAATTGAATTTATGCTTACTAAACAATTAGGCTTATTTTACGCAAACAAAAAACTTCGAAGTGGCCTTATATTTTATGTATCAACATCTTATAGTACATAGAACGAAATTATAATAATTTAAGCTGTAGCTTGAATCATTAAGCGAATCGTATATTTTTCGTAGCAAAGCTACGACTACGTAGCATTGCTACGCACTTAAACAAAGAAGTATATCGTAGGTTATGCGTAGCTCACGTTAAATTAGTATATGAATTATGTATATTCCACACTAATTTATAAACAGAAAAGAATCTTAAGATAAATAAAACACATACTTACGTTTGTATCAGTTCATTGTTGGCATAAAAACAATATGCTATAAATTGACTAAAAACAGTGTGTTAATACAAAAAACATATGAAGTAGAATTTGACCTTAAATCCTTTGCGATTATTGTAATATTTTTACATAGAAACAAAAACATATATTTCTGTTAAAATTATTAGAATATAATATTGTAAATAAAAATGTACAAAGTTAATATTACTTAGCGATATTACTTGTTATGTGGAATTTCTGTGGGCAGCGGCAAGGAGAGCTAAATCAGATAGCCCGAGGCGCGGATCGTCTTGCCCCTCGAATGTTAATACGGCCTTTTATTACTACAGAAGTTGTAAGAAGAATCCCCCATGAGCAATCCAATATTAATATGTAATAATTCTTAACAAATATCTCGAATTTGGAAAACTAAAGGTCAAATTTTATAAAATCTAATTTCTAAGTTTTTTTCTATGTACGAAAATGACTGGTTTTAAAAGATCCCATATAATTTAAAATCGATAATTTCGCTTGCTGTTCTTGTTTTTTATTTTTATAAAATATAATAGGTACACTACAGACACATAGTGTAAAATAAAACGGAAGAATACTACGCAACTACTATTTTTGACGCTCGACACTCCGCGGAGAAAATAAAAATTATATTACTTAAATTATGCCAGTGTTGTGTTATATCGTAGTACTTAGTGGTACAAAATTAATAATTTAATAGCTTTTTAAATGCCACGAATGTTTTTTAATAATTCACAAGCCTTAAGTTACTTACACGAGCAATAATACCATGAAAATATAATAATATGTCTCATAAAAAACAAAATAACTTCTAGGTACAAAATTTATGTTCTTTTAGAAATATATAAATGTGTATGTACATACGTACAAAGCTCAATTGAAAAATAGTGGAGTGAAAAAGAAATAGAGGCAATCACATTATTACACTTTTCTTGGGATACAGTCGGTTATAAAAGCAATAACCTTAGTCCAGTACCGCGCTCAGATTTATTTATGAAGTGTACACATCCCGGGACTCATAAATATCCAATCTGGAGATGGCATCCTTGCTCGAAGAATTTATACATATCAAGCAATAGTTGCCGTTGACTTTACCAAATAAATGTCAGTGAAGTGTTTACAGAAGCATCCAATCAAGGTGTGTAAACGTAATTTTATTTTTAACCGACTTATAAATGAAATAAAGTTTAATAAGCGAATATCTCTATCTTTGCTTTATACCAAGGTGTGATGTGACATTTTAAATACTATTGTACTACTATAAGTAGAGTTTTTTTTTTAATTCTAAGCAGCTTCTATATACTAAGTCAATATCTTTTTAGAAATACCTTAAAAAGACTGCCACTGAGAAGGTAAAGTTTATTAAGTTATTCGGACGCAAGTCACGGAGCCTGTCGTTTACTTCTTTAGAGGCTCAAAATGTATTGAAACTTACATAATCAGTAAAAACCCACACGAAAGTAAAGTTAAAAAGTCCAAAACGTGTCCGGCGTGCCAACGAGCCGGTGGCCGAGTGAAGTCAACTATCTTACTTTCAGCGGCCCTCAACTCTCACAAATAAACTAGCTAAGTTAAGACCGCCGCTTAACATAGATGCGATATCAATGGATGTGGTAAATAATAATATGTTCAATTACCTCTACTGACATTTTTCGATTATTAACACGTATTAATTAGGTAATGGTGATGCATAACACAAATAACAATTGTGGTCATACTGATATGATTACCATTAAAAATTAATACCATAAATTAATAGATGAAAATAATATGAAATAGTTATAATATTCCGGAGCTTATAATTTAATAATTTACTGGCTCACGCTCATAAAACTTATGCTTTATTACTTATTCGTAATTTGCTTTTATATTAAAAAAAACTATTTATACTACTATTATAAGGGATATTTGCTTTATATAAATACCACATCCATTCACCTATGGAGATAGATTTTCGTACATCATGATCATACATTTGTATGCATACCGTGGCGCCCAAATGCCGGACCTACTTGCAATACTTATAGCAGTTTAGTGCTCGCCCCTATCGCCCCTAGTATTGTATTACAGTTGGTATTATGTGCAGAGCCGATGGAGAGTTAGATGTGTACGTGACCTATGGCACTCTCAATATATTTTCAATTGCAACAATTCAATTTAATTTTAACTTCTTTATATTGACTATACTTAAGTAATAAAATCTCCATAAGCTTACAGAATACTACTACAGCGGTAGGTATGTAGCGATAACTACTGTTTCGACACAAATCGCATAAAAAAAAAACATGGACTTTACCAAGTATAAAATGACAAAAGTTAAGACAAATTGCTCCTTCTAATCGATTCCATTATTGGTAATAATCTAGAAGAATTCGAAGATAAAATTTATAATAATTATTTTATTTGCAAAATGCTTACGAGTCACCTAAATTCATAACACAATTTCATTCATGCCAAGTACTCGGGCTTTTTGTTGATCAAACTGCATGCATCTACGAATAAAATAATTAGCTTTCTTAGGATAGTGCAGTCTTATAAATATTAATGCAAAAAAAAAACAATTCATTAGCTCCATTTAAATTAAATCATAACTGTTAAAGAACTTTCGTGCGAAGAAAAATTGTTAGTTACACATATTTATATATCTTTCCCAGATTATTTTTGATCACATAATCGTTTTTTATTTTCTAATATTATGTAACCAAAGATCATATAAGAGCCGCAGCAAACAGGGGCAGTAATCAAATATACCGGGACACCGCTCCGGGCGGCGCGTGGACCCCACAGCCTTGTTTACTGTATAAACAACTTATATTTCAGATAATAAATTTATCTTATAGCTCCTTATCTTGTTAGTGTTAACGCAATAAGAGAATTAGAAAAGATTCCACAACATTTCCAGCTATTTTTTTTTATTATTAAATTTAAGCAAAAGCTACTGAACTCTCCCGAATACCGAAGCATATTAATTACCGCAACTTGTAAGTTATTGAATAATCAAAGGCAAAAAGAAATATTCAGATCTGGTAGTTCCTAAGAATAGCGCTTTAAAATAAATTTGTCAGCCTAATTTTAATTGTATTAATATATAATAGATTGAAAATGAACAAATTAAATAGTTTATAAATTAAGTTTACATAAATTATCCGTATTAAAAGATATACCGTGCCATTCACTTCTCTATGCGGGAAATTTAAGTATGAAAAAATATTTTTTCTAGTTTATTTCATAAAAAATAAAATCCAATAATGATATCGTTTCTAAATTGTTTTATATCCTGCGAGTCGGCTTCGTCTTAATAATGTCAAATTTTCTCCATACGTCCGACAAGGGGATATGAAGCGCCTTACAAGGCAGCATTATTAAATTGGCAAAGGCGGACCCGGCTGGCTACGTTTGCACTTCCATTCAGATTTTCTGAACAAGTTTTGTATTTCCAACGATGAAACCTTTATAGCTTCTTCTTGTTCCTGTTTTTTTTTATATTATATTGTCTTACATTTTTACTATTACGTTTTTATTACTTTTATAAATGTTTAAAATTTAAAAGGAGGATACATTTTTGGAATTTTAATTACCTATCTCATTTTTGGCCCTGTCACTGTTGCTGTACTTTTGTTGTTGGTCACGAACAAGTGGTATGAGGTACATATTTAAGCAAACAATAATTCGCTAATAATGTTATAACTACATACTTATACACAAAGTGTGTGTTCGTTGAGTAGAAAGAAAGTAATATTAAATTGGCATCGACTGGGTGCCTGCCTACGTTAGCAGTTCGGTACAAATTCACGAACAACTTCAGAACATCTTGAGCTAAAACTTCTATTGAAGTTATTCTACAATGTTATGCTTCACTTTAAATTTGTCCGTCCCTATTAGTATAATGTATTATTTGTATATTATTTTGGTTATAAATTATAGTTACTTTTAGAAATTGGGTTCTAATGCGGATAATGTAATATGGCAAAAGTCGACGTACTAGTTGCATCTCTGCTTAATCCTTCGAGGAACACAGGTGGAAGGTATGATTTTTATTTAAATCTACCATGTCTAGATTATAAGGTGGATAGTATTGCTTATGTGAAGCGTGTACAGAAGTCTATACCGTTACTTCGCAACACAACACGTGACCGGGGCGCCAATGTGCCGCGTTATTGTCGAAGCTTTGTAAAGCTCGCGTCTTTAACTTGATTCGCTTATCTACGTACACACCTTCTCTGATAAGATGCTTTTAAAATGTGTATTACAAACTTAAGTTTAAAAATAAACTTGAAAATAAAATATAGTTTTTTCATCTTGTTGTATGATGAATTGTAATCCAGAAAACAGGAATGCAGAAAGGCACATTTAAATCAATCCTATTAATATCATGTTTTATAATTTTTACCATTTCAAGTATGCTTAAGATAGTTGAGTGACGGATTCGAACCCACGAACTCACGTGTACAGTCCGCACCCTTAACCATTAGGCTATATGCACTTAATTAATTAAGTTTCCATCATTCCAGTTTGAGTTATTTAACAAATAATAAACATGAAATGCAACATAAATTCTTTGCAAGATTCAAAGTTTGTCCTCGAAGTCAGAGTACGGGAGTGTAGTCAATTTACTGCGAGACGGTTTATTTGTAGTCCAAGGAAACGGTTCGTTTGTTAAAGTAAACATTCGATACATACAAGGAACGCTTTAGTTTACTTTCAACTTCTTAATGACATATACACTATCTAGTAGCTTGGCGGTTACATAATAAACCTTGGCTCTATTTCTGATTTGGTCTTTCATCTTATCCAACCTAGTACAGGCCGTAGAAGTTTTTTTTTACTAGGAAACAAATAGTTATTTAGCTTCAAACACACACCCTTTTAAGTTTGACATCAACAATGAAATTATACTATCTGCTTGAAGAAAATCTATTAGTAATGTTTAGTATCGAATCCTAGATCGGGTAGATTGTAAACTCAACATTTTAGCCACTGCACCATATTTACGTTACTTTTTTTAAACATGTTACGTAAAAGTTTATCACAAAATGTTACGTTTCTTGTGCACGTGATCTGATCCTAAATGCTGTTCTTATAAAATGTATTCTATTGAAAGAAACGCGTACCTTACGTTTATTTGATTCCGTTTATTCTGAATTCAGGATAACGTGATATTAGATCTATCATGTAAAGTTTTTTTTTTCACATGTGAACCTTTTCAATAATATATATTAAATTATATAACAAATGACAAAAAATCAATGTTAATTTCATCATGGCTTCATGGATAGATTTATGATTTATGCTGGGGCATTACATTCATAATATAAATAGACATTTTTATTCTAAGTGTGTTCGCCAGTAAAAAAAACATTATTAAGCCTATATAACTGTACTGGTATAGTTTGTACCTTTCTATTTCTATATTACTAAATCGAAGCATTCACTCGTTATTTTATTTCGGCAATTTTTTTAGACAATTTTTTTTACTTAATTATTAATACGGTGTTGAAATAAATAAATTAAGAGGAAGGAAACATGTTTCTAGTGAAAAATTAATGACAAAACTATCGTCGATCCAACTTCGGGATATTGAAACATGTTTCTAATGATACATAAATTACTTATTGCGTAAAGATATCATCAGTCCAAAGCTAAAAATAATTCACGAATATAAAGTATATACGTCAGTTGTACGTCGTGACTTTCATACGGAACTTAGTGAAGATTCGCAGGACGGGCGCAGATAAATGTCGGCCATTTGCAACGCGGAATCTGCAACTTGTCATCTTATACATTTCGCTCATAATTTACTTTATTACTCAATATGATTTTTTTACAAATCTAAAACTAGAAGCTTATTACAGCTTCGCTTAGGTTACTGTAGGTAACTTGACAAAATAATAGCTTTCTATTGTTGTTTATATAATTGTATTAAATTAGCGTACAGAATTCGCATTCGCGAAAATAAATCATAAGATGATGTACTCGTTTTTTTTTAAAAAAAAAAACAGTTTTTTCTTAAAACTTTGACATTTACGTCAACCACTCTCTCCTGGTTATTTTTTAAATAGCTAATTCAAAAGAGTTTGTCTTTGATTTTTCAATAAAGCTTTATGTTAGCGTAACATTATAAGCATTAGCCACAGCGAATGTTTAATGACCGAAACATTTATGGCGAATCATTAATAGCCGTTGCTTTGTACCAACATCGTTATTTATAACGTTACCATTTTATGTTGACCTTCATCTCATGTTATACCTTACTTACTCCAATTGGAATAAAATCGAAAATGAATTTTGTAAGGGTCACTTTAAATTGGTATATGGTTAAGAATTGTGTTGTATATCATCTTGAACACAAATTGCACTCGTGTATATATGTACTTTGAGATGTTAATGAGACGCTTTGGATACTAAGGAAATAAGATAAAGTTTTGGCGTAAATTTAATAATACGTTTTATAAACATCGAAGAAGTTGAGAAATATCTTATATGATCTGCAACCATCAAAATATAAAATCAGTCAAGTAACTTACGTTATTTCACACAATTGTAAACATCTATTACGTAAATTAATAAGTATACAGTCACGGCCATAACGCAGAGAGGTAAGCAGTGGTTATAAAATTTAAATATATTATAAAATGAATTTTCTCTATCCACCAAAGTACGGTATATTAGACATTTGATTGTTGTCGCGTACCATCCCTAAAAATTTAAGAATTTCTACCAATTCCATCCGTTTAAGTACTCCGTATGTTCCTTTGTTACTGTATTGTCATGTAATTATAATAAAAAATACAAAAAGCAGGGCCAATAGAATTAAATGTTCGTTTTTATTTCCCTTTTCACGCCACTCTACAAGCAATTACGCGCTTTGGGGCCGGGTTATACATCTGTTTACAGCTCTGTCTTTTTGTTCGTTGTCGTAAAAATTCAATCTGAAAATTGCGTGCCGGCTTATGAGCCGTAAAAGCAGAAACGGCGTTTGCATTTTCGAATTAGGTTGCAAGATGAAAAATAAAAAATACGTAATTTGATATTCTTCGCTATTTATATTCAGAGTAAGGTATGACAGAAAAATCCAAAACAAAAAGGTACGAACCCTTCCCTTATTCCTTTCGTTTTAAGCATCCATCGCCCCTTTTTCCAACAAAAGGGTTGGAAACATATCCGTATGTCTTGTGATTGTTGCGACATCACATAAAATGATGTAACCCCCTTAATTGTTGGCATACCATTCTTATTTATTTTTCTAAACATATTTTTTTACTTTTAGTAGTAAATACATAAAGTTTTATTTTAAGCGTAACAGAAAATCTAATTTATATCGCACTAACGCTGAGATGGTTCTAAGTAAAATTGTTACACGAAAAAGCCAATTTTCTAAAGTAACTCTAAATGACTAGTAGCGTCAAAGGCGTGTGTGAATTCACTCATGCTGCGATAACTCTGTTTATCCGCTTTTCGTAGGAACGGTTCGTTTGGTAAGATAAACATGAAATCTTGGAGCTTTATACAATGTATTTGTTTTTCGCACCTGTGTTCTCCAAAAGGGTAGGCAGAGGTGCAACTAGTGCAAATAATTTTCGCCGCATATTTTTCCATCCCATGATACAATAAGGGGCGAGTTTAAAGTAGTTACGTTAAAAACTTCAATAAATTATTATCTTAATAATCAATAAATTATTATCTTAATACGAATAAAACTTATACTTAAATTATTAGAAACAATATAATTTAACAATAGTTATTAGACAATCTGCCTCGGGGGCTCAGTGGTATCACGTATTACGTATACGGTACCGCTGCAACGCTGGGGTCCCGGGTCGGGAAAAATGATATTGGGTTTTCTCAACTTGTTATCAGCCTGAAGTATGGAATTTGTGTCCGATATGACGATAGGATCGCCCCCTATCACGTTATGGGACGGAAAATATATGGCGAAATGTGGGTGCACTAGTTGCACCTCAGCCTACCCCTTCGGGGAATAGAGGCGTGAGATATGTTTTTTTTTAATCGACAAATCCACCACGATCAATTACTTTAATGCAAAAAGTAATTTGCATTTGAGTTAATATGTAACTTAAACTATAGTTTATCTTTAATTCACAAATATTTAACAAAAAGCGATTACAGTAGGATTTCCTTTCGCAAGACACAGTAAATGTGTGAGCAAAATTTAGTGTTTGAAAATTAAATTGATCAGGACACGAGCTGCGCCTGAATAATCCCGTTCATAATTTGTGGAGCACGCCATACCCGAGGGAAATTATCGCTTAGCACCTTGCACGTAAGTTGCACCACGCGCCACCGTATGCAAGCGGTCACTGTGCTGTTGGGAAATTGGAATGTACTCATTACTATTCTCCCAGATAAATGAGACATTTCAGTATTGTCCGTGCCAAGGTTCACTTCAAAAACACGAGCGTAATGTTAAATGAGTGAAGTTTCAAAGTTGCGTCACGTTCGTACTTTTCGTTACATGAGAGAAAAGGCTGATACAACGTCGAGCGGTGCGAAAGAGCGAAGTATACACACGAAATTAAATTAAAATGATTTTATACTTTAAATAGAATATACATTATAGGCCCAAATAAGGAAAATACTGTTTTATGTATTTAATATGTAATAGTTTTTGTTACTATTAGAAATATAAGACATTTTAAAAAAAATAACGTGACAGTAACACGACACGCAAAATACACGTCAAAATTTAAAAGCCAGTGTGTGTTCTTAGTTTACATCGACTTTATTGAGAAATAGCTGAAAGAATTTGTTCTGACGTATTTCGAGTCCGTTTTAAACTTTGAAAACAAACAAATTCAGTCTTTGTTTTCAAATAAATAGAGTATATTTCAATCCAATTATTTCAAAGAAAGAAATGAAGGTGAAGACTAAGTCAATTTAATTTTAAAGTATCAACAATGTCAGGCGTCGTATAAATAGGGTTCACAAGGGGTGGCGACTGAATTTCGATGAAAAATTACAGGTGCCTTCCTCTTTCGGTTTTTGTCATTGCTCTTGGTTGTCAACTCTACAATTAACAGGGAATTATTTAATAAAAGAAACTTGCTTTACATGCCATACCAAGCAGACAGCACCTATTTTTAATGAATGGAAAAAATTTCGACTTGGTAAGAACAAGATTAATTAAGTAAAACGAATGGTGCTCCGACACTGTCCGGCACATTGATATTGATGACGACTGTACCCGACGCCTAATGTACACTGACTCGACATCTCTCCTTCCATCTCGTTGTTCATTTATATTGATGACTTTTTGTTGCGGAGTACTCTGAAAGGAAGAGAAAAAGATATATTTATATTTAATAGAAAGATATATTATCTTATAAAATGTACCGTTGTTATAATCAATTAAAAAAAAACTTTTGTCTAACGTTTCCCTCAAGGATCGTCCCGTACCAACATTTCATTCAACAGACCGAATCAAACCAAAAAGAGTAAAATTATAGTGTTTAACCTAATTTTCCTTGATTACTACAGACAAGCCAAATCGAAACAGTAAATTTCCGCTAGCAAGAACTCGTAAGCAAAGAGATTAATACAGTTGTAATAATTTTCAGGCATTCTTGATCATTGTTTTTAATGTGTCGGTATTGATGATATGTGTAGCATGCTAATAAAATATATCATAATGGAAATCGAAATACAAATGCAAGTATCAAATTCCCTAAGCGTAGTACACTGAACGCTGTAAGGGCGTGTCACGCAACGGAATAAAATATGGCTGACATTTTTTTCACTGGTTTGAATCACTACTGGTATAAGTTACGGTTTATTTGGTAACGAAAGCTATGCAATATAAAATTCAACCTAATGATTTCTAATAATAATATTTTAAACTACACATATATACGCTTACAAAATCACCAATGAAAACTGTTCCAAAAACAGCAATAGCATTATTGACAGAGGATTTGTTTTAATTATTATTTTAAATTTATTAGTATTTTAATATTCCGTAATAAAAATAAAGAGAATACAGAATTTTTTTGTAACTAATAAATAAAACAGGTAATGATTGGTATCTCAGTTAATTCTCCTAATACATAGTTAATTTCTTATATTTAACTGTAAATCAATGGTTCAAGTCAAATAGGACGTATTTTCTTAGAAATTTCTCCCTATCCTTGCATAATTTCAATTTTTACCCCGACAACGCGCAGCATTAAGCAAATGTATTCATGAGGTGTGTACGTTGAGAAAATATTAAACTTTGACTTATTTTTTATGTCTATAGCAAAAAGCTATGGATTTTATTCCAGGCGTTTAATTTATCAAGTATTTTATATGTCAATATTAAGGTTTCGATCTTCTAAACTCTTTGAATGAGACAGAGGTAAGTGTTTTTAATATTAACAGAATTTGTTTACATATATTTCACGCCCTTATTCCCCGAAAGAGTAGGCAAAGGCTAGTGCACCTACATTCTGTCGTATGTGATAGGGGGCGAGCCTATTGCCTTATTGGGCACATATTCCAAACTCAGGACTGATAATTAGTTTAAAATATTCAGTTTATTTACTTACATTAACAAAAAAAAAACTCCTAGTGGAATCTACTTATCGAAGCAAATATGTTCACGTAAGTTTTAAAGAAACAGAAATCATGACAAAAAATTAAATAAGAAAATAGTAACAAACGAATGATACATTTAGTATAAATAATGTTGTTACTCATTTAAACAAAGGTTATTATAAAAACTTCCTTTGAATAACAACACCTACGCAAACTCATTTTTATTCTTCACGTTACGCCCTGACGTTCGATAAATTTATTCATAAAGTTAAGGAAAGTTTTAGTAAATTATTTAAGGTTACAATTCTTATTCTGTTATCTTTGTGGGTCTAAATAGGCTTTCGTTTTTCTGTTCTAATTACAATATCAAAATTGGTCATTTAAGATTTTAATCATTCTTGTAATGATGTTTCAGTCAGCTTTACACGTAGCCAGGCAAATATTGCAGAGTGGTCAAATAACCTTTTTAGCTTTATTTTATAAGTACAGATCAAATTTATTAAGAAAGTGTTTATCAGCCAAATAGAGCGGATAAGGATCTTAGAATCATTTATAAAAACGCCAATGCCGACAGCGACGTCTCGCGAAACGAAGAATTTTTCTTCCTTTAAGTAAATAAAAATCCAATCGGAGACAAATCCAATTTTCATTCCGCCGCCTTGTTAGACTCATCCAGGATTTTACTCGTCTCATTTTTAACGGTCCATTTTTATGTCCACACGATTTCATTCTAACCTACGATTTTGCCAATTAAAGGATTTCAGTTAGTATTCCTTACAAAGTACAATCTATCTTTTCGGGCATTATTCGAAGTTTATTTTAAAATTTTGTCCTAATTAATTTATACTTATAATGGTTGCAAAAATCTTTATAAATACGATATTATTTAAAACTTCGTACAAATGACTGAGAACATTTTTATATTCATGTTTTATATCAACGGAACAAAGTAATGAAAGGGGAGTAAGGAAATCCTCCATGCGAGTGGCATGAAAAGCTACGCAATGGTAATAATACATTTTCCTAGTCTACGTACGATGTATCTCTTACTAATGTAGACATATTGTAGTATTATATAT
>JAABKM020000015.1:1119398-1144900 GCA_016277805.2 Papilio aristodemus | reverse complement strand
TAATATAACTAAGAATGGTTACATCAGATGTCACTGAGTTATATCACAAAATGTGTTGGTGGCGATGAATTCGATCGTTTACAAACTTCAAAGTTTACATTGTGTTTGGGAACCTATTTTGTTTTAAATGGCACATTGGATAATGTTGTTTTTTATTTATCGATTTTTCATACCATGTGTCAGTTCTTTTTAATATTCATTATTGTAAATTTATAGAAATATCTACCACCACTATATAGAAATATCTACCACCAGCTATTCAAATTCCAACATATTGATGAGAAATTAAATAAGCGGGTTAAAAAGAAAGATACGAAATTCGAGTCTTGTTAACTTTATAGGACATTTAAGCCGTATCCACAAATAGCTATCGATCACTCTTAACTAAAAGATAATCACCTAATTGAGAAGATCAGGGATATCGGGAACAATGGAAAGCTTTTAACGAATTAGTGAGTTTGCTTTTTACATCAAGGATATTCTCGATAAATTAAAGATATTTACTGTAAATACTTGTGACGAAAGTAAGGATTGCGGTTTGGTTGAAGAAAAGGCAGAACTTAAAAAAAAAAAACTTAAATATAAATATAAATTTTGAACAATTTGTAAATCACGTTTTATCGTCATATTACATATCAATACATAGGTACATTTCAGACTGATATTCAGCATTTTCAGCGTAAACAACAGAGCATCAATCCATCTCTCCATTTCCTCGGAAAGGTTGGAGCGATGCGTGTCGATTGACCGGAAATAGTAGCGGCATGTATTTATAACTTCCGCCGCCGAAGTTGGCGGGAAACCAATTAATAACTTTTATGGCTTCCGGTGTTGGCGTCTCGCTCAATTAGTACGGCCGTAAAAATCTTCACGGCTGATTGGAATCGGCGGTGGCCAGTCGATTCGATACGTTATGTACCGTGGAAGTCACAACTTTTAACACTGAAAATTAATTACATCTTAAATTTACTACAGTAAATAATTCAAAACTGTAGCTTAGAAATGTAGCTGCCAAAAATAATGTCGCCTGAATCTTCATTTATCATCTTTTTCTTCATTTAAATATTATATAAGAAATTTTGTTTTAATATGGAAAAATAACCACATTGTATATGGGAAAATCTATAATAGATTTTTAGGTGGATGTACTGATACTGACTACAGAAAGCGCGGCAATTTTAATTTTCTAAGCTAGTGCGTACCATCTCCACTTCATATCGGGGGGCATCGTGTCCAAGATAGTAAATTCGTAATAAAAAATATATTTTATGTAAATATGATATTCAGCGTTTGTATGTATTTTAACTTTAAAATATCTATATAATTCAATCTATAATCTCAATCATCGTTCCCGTACTCTTCTAGCGTAGCTCTGACGATAGAAAACCGGTAGCGGCATCCATCAAAGCGATAAGGGCGCGATGCATGCTAGTATCAAAAATTTCAACATCATTGTATCGTTGTACAGTCACTTGCAAAAATGTTTTTGGAAGTATGCAAAATTTAGCACCTAACCCGAAAGACTTTTGCTTATTGTAAATTTTAAGGAGGCAATCGCAATAAATGGCGCTTTTAACAATTATTTTTATAAAAAAAATCCGGGTTAATTTCTTAAAAGTCACCACTATACATAATTTGAAAATAAAAATATTATTCGAATAACAGATTTTATTCAAATCGTTAAATCCATTTTTGGCATAGTTGAACTATGTAAAGATTGAGATGAAATTTTGTATTAAAATACGGTTTTCATGTTTAAAATGAATTTAATATATCGGTATATTATCATTAAATTAATAACTTTTCATGGCATAAAATCTTATCACTTTGTTAGATGGCGCTGTATTATGGTCGTACACGTTTACGTACGAAAAACAACGAAACTGGTAGATCGAAAGCGATTAACGATGGGTCAAATCTTGTCATATGAATGCGCTTCTTTTTTTTTGTTAATTGCACGCGAGTGTACATGAGTAGTGCGGTTAAAGCTCGACTGGCGGTAATTGAATGAGAGCGCGGCGGGCCCGGGGCGCGTCGTTTGCGGCGGCCCCCACAAATCTACTTAGAGGGCTCTTTGTATTGACTATCGCGGTGTACTCGGAGCTACGAAGCGATTGATTCTTTCATTACACTTATTTTATATATTTCAGCGTGAAATGGTCTTTAGTAGAAATATATAGATTTTTAACTACAAAATCGATCTTTTGCTAATTAAGATCAGAGGTTTCCATATCAGTTTAATGGATAAATATTCGAATTTAGTTCATAAAAGTCCGAATACAAGACACTGTGATAGATTATATGTGTATTTTCGAGACTAAGTCAACTACTATCTTTTTTAATCTGTGATTTGAGCTAGCGAAAAATGCTTTAAGTTTCAAGAGCATAAATTGTAAATAGAAATATCATTTATTGAGTCTGTTTAACATTCGTACATCATTGAATATCGCTTATGCGCTCGGGAGCCAGTAATGACATTGCCGAACGATACCCCCCTCCCCTTCTATCCCCCCACTCCAGAGACTTTTATCGAAAAATGCTACTAACATAACAAGTAAGTGCCTCTTCACGGCTAAGACATCGATAAACATAAAATTATTTATCATTTAACGATAAACAAAGGACCATTATGAACATTTTACGCCGTGTATACAATATCACAAATGGAAGAAAATAATTTAAATGAATTTATACATTGAACAAGAGTGTCTTATTTACTTAGGTCTTTACATTTATTTTTTTTTGGTACCACCCGTTAAATCATTTTCGTCTCCAGTATTCCATTAAGTCATATAATGACTGAAGCATATTCCTTATATTGAATAAACACTTGACCTCAACATAACCTCAATCTCATCTGATGTGGTCGAAAGATAAGCAGGACACTAGTTTACATATATCAGTATTTTATCGTACACAAATCGTATCATTGACCCTGCCTACACCTCTGTGTTACGAGCTTAACTGCTTACTGCTTGCTTTGAAGTGTAACGTGTAATAATTCGGTACACGTACCGCGATAACCGACCCCTATGAAGGGGATCGCACTGAACTTTACTAATTAACTTTATCAAACTTTTTTCGTTAACGTCCCACCGAGCGGAGTGGCTTTTGTTGTAGTTTTAATGTTGTCTTTACTTACTCCAGTTCTCTTAGCTAACTTGTTTCCTGTTTCCGATAACTCATTTAGTTTGATACGGTTACTATACAAGTTTTGTTTTTATTTGCGTTTCTTTCGTCGTCTTATACGTAATATTAGTGCTATTATTTTGTCGCAGTAATTTACAATTGGGTTTTTTATAACATAGAAGTCAGTTTTATAATATACGCATCCACTTACCGTCTATAAATTTCGCCAGTGACCGTTCTACCTAGCTCTTAAGTTCTGTAATGAAGTTTTGATTGTCTGATAAATACCATTTCCACGTTCACCGTCGATCGACCAGTTGAAGCTAATGCTAGTTTTACTAGATAACAGATCTCTTATCCTGTTTTATATGTAGAAATAAATTAGGAACCGAAATTTTCTTACAAGATAGATACTTGCGAACATTTTCTGTTTTGACGTCAAATGAGAAATTTTCCTTAATAAGATCTACTGAAATAAACGATTCCTTTCTTTTATACATATTGTTTATTAAAATGCAATCATTAAGATCAATATTCTACAGGAAACCTCAATTTCCACGACTTTACTGACTTAAAAAATATACTATTAACTTTTAGTTTTATTTTTAAATAACGTCCCTCGAACTATACTTAACTTTAAGTAGACTAATAAAATTATAAATGTTACAAAAAACGCACTTGTTCCGTAAACATAAAATAGATACGCAGAATACTTATTCTGCGTTACGTTTGATGAGAAGCGCCGAAGGCCTTATTCCTTTTTAAAGGTGATTCTTCTATTCTTTCTTTATTAGGATTTGCTGTTAAAGATGACTATATTGTTTTCAACTATACATACGTATTAGGTCGCAGATTGTTAGATTTTATAATTAATCAGTAGTTGAGAAGTAGCGTGTGATAATTGACCGCGTAAACAATGGAAACATTACTCACAAGATGGTCACACATGAATGTTTATTACTTTAAGTCTCCATTGTTGCTACTGTAAACAGTGTTGTTGTTTACAACGCGCATCGGAGTTGTTTTAAAATACACTTAGTAATTGCTGGATTTACTTCTACTTCTCAAGACATCTTACTTACTGACTTACGTATTTTTATTTATTACGGACTTCTACGGACTGAGTAGTTAAACAGAAAAAAATATAATAAATTTCCCTGTCCGTTCCCTCGTCCGTCAATCGTCGCCTTCCCCTTCACATCATTAAATAAAAGATAGAAATGAGGATCAAAATTTAGATCTTAGATCTAAAAAGATTTACACCGTATCTTATAACTAGGATTCCACCAGATTCTAAAATCATCGTAAACCGTTCGCTGCTCCATCATAGTTTTATTATTAAGAGCGGCACACACTGCGCACACACTATCCGAAGTTGAAGGATCGAGGTATGTGTACTGAGAGTTCCATCTGAAGTATCGACTGTAACGTTCTGGTGATAGCATTAATCGCAATATGGTATCAGCTAAATCTTTAGGTCTCATCTGCAACGCATCCAGATAGGTGTTCGGGGGTAAAAACCTGTGAACAGAATGAAGGAAATAAAAAAAACCTTTAACAAGAGAAGTCTACATCTAGTGGACATCTATCATCTGGAAAGAAGACGACTACAAGATCATGTCTATAAGTAATACAAATATTTTATTACTCACTTTTGTATATATGTTATTTACCTTGAATAATCTGCACCTCCGTATACGACAGGTATCATATTATAATGTAAGGCTGTTAGAAGTTTCTCAGTCACATAATCTTCTGCGAAAGAATTCTCTAAAGACAAATAAAAAAAATATTTCTTCCTAAACATAGAGAGACAACTTTTCGTTGTATTTTTAGGACACTTATAGAAACCACAATCTCCATATATATCGACTGTTAATCCATATTCATGCAGATTTTTCTGAAGGTGTCTCACTAGTTCATCTCTTCCACTTCTGCTGTCACAATTTGATACAAGCCAAGCAGCCGCTGTTCTCTTACCTTGTAATGTTGAAAAATTATTTTCAAATGAAAAATCTTTCGACCATTCCATGTTCCTCTTTGGTCCAACAACATGTCCACTGCGATTTCTTATTTGTATATATGTGAACAAAATATCAGAATTCAATTTATACGTTGCTGTCCAGTTAAAAAATCCATCAAAGAAATCGCTACACACTGGATAATAATCAGAAGACTCCATGTTGAAGTAAATGTATTTCTGATGTGGAGATCGAGTTTTTGGTAGCTGATATTTGGACAGATCCGTGATGTATGGACCGTTGAAAGCTATAGCGTCAAATTTCGTTACATCACGGCGAAAGAAGTCTCTATCATCGGTGACGTAACAGTTAATAAAAGAACAATCATTTTTGATAAACGCACGTTGTCCTTCGCCCAATTGAATAAATGGAATATGATTTTTCAATGTCCATAATAAAATAAATTTAAGATCATTTGACAACCGGTCCTTTCTTTTATATACCTCGACATATCTGAGATCTTTTGCGACATTATCTAATGCCTCTTGTATAAACTGTTCATTAATAGATACGTAATTGTCTTTATTTGCTAATTGAATAATACACATGGAAATAATAATACTGAATGTGGTTATCAACAAAAGGATTTTGAAGGTCGTAGTATGGATCGTAATCGAAGATAAACGAAAACGTAACGAGGTAAATAAACACATGCCGAATGCAGCACGCGCCCGCACTCTGAGCTAGTTGACTTACTGGCACAGATCCAAGAGCTTGTCTGATTTGGATCAACTGTATCTGTAAATAAACAAAAATGCCGATACTCACAAAATAATGGAACAGTACAAAGGTACAGTAGTAACAAGATCAAGAGAAGCAGCATTTTAAAACACACAAAATATCACAACAGTAAAATGATTATTTTGAAAAAAAAAAAGCAATCACTGTGAAATAGTTTGAAAATTATTTATGTACCTAGCTATTTCAATTCAATTCTATTCACGTATAATTACTTGGTGGTAATAATATAATCCTGATACTAAGTTTTTTTATTAAGTAGGAATTATTTACACATATATATTTTAACATATCTAGCTGAACAAATAGAAATCTCAATTATTAATTAATTCAGGTTAAAGTCATAATTTCCGTCGAAAACTTTAAGGAATTCCTAGACAACCCGCAAACACCATGATAATAGTTAAAATTTTGAGTCTCAAGTGCCAAGAGTGTCAATAAGATGTCATGGTTTCAACATAAAATAATTAAAAGAAATGTCGTTTTTCCCATTTTAAGTGAGGTTTTAAGCCATTCTAAATATTAAAACACTATTAAGGTAAATTAAATCTAAATAATATTGGTGTAATCCAAAACAACATAAGTAGTATATACAGGAAAAACAAATTAAAACAGTAATTTAAAAAAGGAAAAGATAGAATGAAATAATTTGGTTGGCTTTCCACCATTGCTTTTGATGAATCGTGACCGATATTAGATTTTCATGCATCCCGTGTCCAAACATGGCCTCCTCCTGTTTCTTATCTACCGTTGCTTTATCGACACGTATAAACTAGACAGGCTCGCCCCCTATCATACATACCATTGGACAGAAAGATACAGCGAAAAGTGAGTGCACTTGTTTCTCATCTGTCTACACCTTCGGGGAACACGGGCGTGAGGTATATATAAAAACAGTATTGCTTCCTGGTCATTATAAGTTTATATTTTAGCAAATACATTGCAAACGCAGGTTACACAAGTCTAGGTACACTTTTCTTTTTTTTTTTTTTTCATTTTCAAAATCTTTCAAATGGATTTAAATATCAAATTGATAAATTTGGTTCTATAGGGCTATAAACCATTTTGTTTAAATCATCTATTTTAATTTATATCTACTTTTTTTTTGTAAGTTTTTCACACTTTAATCACAAATTAGCCACACATCGTAAGCAACAAACATTTTCTAAATCACATTTTAATGTTTACTTTATTAAAATTCTTATCGAGATTTATATAACACAAGCACTTAACTTAAAACCAATGATTACTTAAATGAAGAACAGTATAACGGTATCATAGAAAATTTCCATACTAGTGTAAGTTCAGTTAAGAGTGAATACACATGGGGTGAACGTATAAAAAATAAACAGTTTTTGATAATTGATTACATGTAACCTCGTAGTATAACTATAAATTACATTGCAGAAGTGAAGAATTTATTGTTTTTAGATTTAGTTAGTAATTATTTACTATCGATGACATTAAGAAACCACTGCGCTTCATGTATTTATAAATAAAAACACCAACAACTATTCAAATGAAATTCTGACTTAGTTTGCAAGTGCTTTAAGATGTAATTTATTTCCAAATAAACCTGAATTATTTAAAAAAATATACTTTTATACAGTCAGATTTATATTATATGAAGAAAAAAATCTTTCGTTATTTTCTTTTAGCACCACTGTGGATTCTGGACGGCTATGGAAAAAAACTAAAATTACAAATTATGCAGTACAAACGAAGTATTCATTTAGGTAACATCAATATATAAATATTTTAAATATTCATAGAGGATCACCGAACATTCTTTCTAAGCAGTAACAACCATAAAATTGTATATAGATATACAGTTATTTCTATCTTTGGATTTGTATCAACATTAACATCACAAAATCTTATCTAAAGAGAAATACAAAAAATGTCGCGATCTACAAAGATACATCAACACTGCTTTCTATAATAAGGATTCCACCAAATCCTAAAATCATCGTAAACCGTTCGCTGCTCCATCATAGTTTTATTATTTAAAGCGGCACACACTCTGCACACATTATCCGAACTTGAGGGGTTCGCGTACGTGTACTGTGATTTCCATGAGAAATACCGAGCGTACAGTTTTGGAGAAAGCACTAATTGCGCTATCGTATCCGCCAATTCTTGGGGTCTCATTTTCAGAGCATCCAAATGGGTGTTCGGCGGAAGAAACCTGTGTACAGAGATAAAGGGAAAATAAATAAATTAATTAATAGAATCGATTCATAAATAATCACGCCAAGGATAAGATTTAAAGATCGCGGATTACTAATTAGCAGGATCCTGATACATTGATCGGTTCTTCCACTTTAATTAAAATATTTTTCTTATAGTACGTCACTAAACTGATAATCACAAAGACGTTCACAATAAACAAATGCTTTGAATACCTTTATTTCGGATACATGATAGAAAAAAGGAAAGGTCTGGAATTGGCTCCGGATGAGAGAGAAGCTCTTGTCAGACGAAATGCATACGTGGAAAGAAGCAGGAAGAGAAATATAAAATACTTTCACTTAACGCCTGTTCTTTGTTAGTAGTATTTATCCCATGAAGTCAGTTCATTCCTGCAACAGCTATGCTGCTGCAAATTCTGCTACGGTACAAATCGTTCTTTTTACATTAATTCTTTTATCATGAAAAAAAAGCCCAGGGCTACATTCAAAAATAATAAATCAATTAAAATTACGAAGATTTCTTATCATTATACATCTCTAGAATACAACATTAATTAATTAATTATATTTAGAAAAATCTCCACTGTACCTTGAATAATCTGCACCTCCGTATACGATAGGTACCATGTTATATTGTAAAGCCGTTAGAAGTTTCTCAGTCACATAATCTTCTGCGAAAGAATTCTCTAGAGACAAATAAAAGAAATATTTCTTCCCAAACATAGAAAGACAACTTTTCGTATCTTTTACAGGGCATTTATAGGGTCCACAATCTCCGTATATATCTACAGTTAAACCATATAGAAGCAGATACTTCTGTAGGTTTGCAACAATTTTCTCTCTACCACTTCTGCTATAGCAATTTGATACAAGCCAAGCAACCGCTTTACTCTTATTTTGTACTATTGAAAAATCATTTTTAAATGAAAAATCTGTCGACCATTCCATGTTCCTCTTCGGTCCAACAACATGTCCACTGCGATTTCTTATTTGTATATATGTGAACAAAATATCAGAATTCAACTTATACGTTGCTGTCCAATTAAAAAATCCATCAAACGAATCTCTACACACCGGATAATAATCAGAAGATTCCATGTTAAAATAAATATATTTCTGATGCGGCGATCGTCTTTTCGGAAGCTGATATTTTGAGATACGTCTAATGTTGCGACCGTTAAAGGCTATAGCGTGAAATTTTGTTATGTCACCACGAAAGAATTCTCTGTCATCTGTGACGTAACAGTTAATAACAGAACAATTATTTTTAATGAACGCACGTTGTCCCTCTCCCAGTTGATAGAACGGAGCGTAATCTTTTGGTGTCCATAGTAAAATAAATTTAATATCTTTCGGTAAACGATCCTTTCTTCTATACAATTCGGCATATCTTAAATCTTTTCCGACATTATCTAGTGCCTCTTGTATAAACTGTTCATTAATAGATACGTAATTGTCTTTATTTGTTAATTGAATAATACACATGGAAATAATAATACTGGTAAATATTAATAATAGAAATACTTTAAGAGTAGTTGTCCGGATCAAAATTGAGGAGAAACGAAACCGCAGTGGAATAAATAAAGACATGTTTTTAGTACCATCGGTAAATATTCTACGCATTTATTGATTTTTACGGGCCGGAAATTTACTTCAACTGAATCACAAGTATCTGTAAACAAACAAAAAAATACTGATCATCAAATCATGTATCAACCGATAATTCATTCAATTGCTGTTGGTTTGTTCAATAAAGCGACGAGATAGTTACACGATTTGTCTTAGTTTTAGTTCATTTTGTAATCTTAAATGTAACTAACTCTGTGACCACATCATGACTACTCAATAGTCATGGCATGGCAAGAAAATTTTTATTATTATCCCTATTATACAAATATATTAATCAAGAATTACGTGACGGTTTATTAACAGATACAAACAAAAACCAAATGCATAGCAAACACAAAAGAAAACGAGGAATATATGTAATAAAAAAAGATGAGAAAGTAAATAAATTGCCTCGGTGGCTTAGTGGTATCACGTATTACGTATACGATACCGCTGCAACGCTGAGGTCCCGGGTCGGGAAAAATGATATTGGGTTTTTTCAACTGTCCGGAGTTTGAAATTTGTGCCCGATATGACGATAGGCTCGCCCCCTATCACATTATGTGACGGAAAAACATATGGCGAAATGTGGGAGCACTAGTTGTATCTCTGCCTACCCCTTCAGGGAATACAGGCGTGAGATATGAGAAAGTAAATCCAATCATTTCACTATCCAAACGACACGCAGAACTACCAAAAATTTCTACGCGGCGATGTACCTATAAGGTAAGCACTTCCCAAATCGAGTTCGCTGATTCATACAACCGTTGCGTGACTTCACCATTGTTACAAGCATAGTTATGACATTTTACATTAATCTTAATGACACGAATTATTGTATTATATTGCGAATATATATTTATTTATGTTATGGGTTCTATAAAAGAAAAAGTGCGCCAATCTACTGTCCATTTATTATTATATTTTAAAAACATTAAAGTTATATTATTACTTAACGTGCAATAGCATTGTAGCATTAAGACATTTCTCTTAGAGCTGGACTAGCACCGCTTCTTCTTATATTTACAATTAACAAAACAAATAAAAAATATGGGATATTCAAGTATTTCTTAGTGCAGTATTTTTGGTAAATTATTATTGATAAACTAAACATTAATGTAATTTATAGCCACTAGCCAGTATATTAGCCAAATAAAATATAACTAATTAAAATAAAATTGTGCTAATTGTTTTGTAAGATTTTCCGACAAAATTGGACCTTATGTTAAACATACACACCTGTTGTAAAATGGTACGTTACTTTATAATCCAAACAATAACGATGGCCGCCGCACAAAATGGGTAATCATTAGCTTTCCAACGCTGCAAATTTGTCGAGTAATTCCGCACATGCGCATAGGATTCGATCAAAACACAGCGAATGATGTTATTGGAAAAACCTATAAAACGTCCGGAAAAACACAAACCACAGTCGTTTTAATAACTAATGAATATTTTAAAAACTATTGGGGATTTCAGTCGCGGCATATTCAGTAGTTTTATTCTAGAATAACAATACATTATTTTTAAAACGCCACAATGCGGCTATAACGCAAGGAACGGGTGGATTGTGCGGCGAGCGCTCGCCTACTGCTCAGCTGTCAAGGTCAATATTAATACGTAACATAGTTCTAGGGTGATTCGCCCATGGAAGTACAAATGCATAATAAAAGCGTTATTATGTACAAGCTTAAAACAAAACAACGTTTAATGGTTTAAAAACGATGGCTTTTTTTTTTCAACGTTGAAAATTAAAATATTTCTAATATAAAATTAGTTTTATAAAAGTAGGCTAACTTGACATCCACAATGACAAAAATGTCTAACGATTGCATCAGGGCTGCCTTAATAAAAACAATTTAAGTCTTGCATTACTAGTATTCTATAATTTTATGTATAATAATTTACATTTTTTTTAAATACGCTCGCCACCTGTCACATCATCAGACGGAAAAACATACGGAAAAATGTGAGTGGACTAGTTGCACCTCTGCCTATCTCTTCGAGGAATACAGGCGCGAGGTATGTTATTTCTTATTAATATTAATCATAATATTGTCATTAACTGAAACTTTTTTTTATACAATAAGCTTTTGATAACACGCGTATGTGTGCCACTGTATTCTATATCCTTTTATTGTAATTTGAAATGAAACTAATTTAATGGGTTTATTTTTATCGAGCATTTTACAGCTCGTCTCTTACTTCAGGCACGTCATATTTTTCTTCTCACTCGTGTAACGAAATATGTATAATCATGATACATCCTTGAAACGTCACTTGCGGGTCCGTCTCCGTCGGCCACAATAATTTCTCATCAATTATGCAATTATTTCTATGCTACATTTGTGTCAAAACTGTGAACTTATCTCCGTCCTGTTACCTACTAACTTCTGTAGTCTATCACCGTTTAGTTGAATAAAGCTTAAGTAACCTTCTTTCGAATGTTGACAGTTGACATAAGTGTGACTAAGCATTTATATTGAGCCTTAACAGTGACACTTTAAGGTGTATATATTAATGTTTCCCTTGTTTTAAAAAGTGCTCAGCAAAATTGTATTATTAGGACAAAATTGAGTCTTCGTTTTTTATGCGCTTATAACATATCTATGGCATAATGAAATACAATTCCAAAAAAAATCAACTATACCTGTTTACTGATAACGTGCAGCTCACATCTTCAAGCACGATCCACAAACCGGGAAGGCGAGCAAAACAAAACTTCATAACGATTTTACTCCAGTTTATCGTAGTGACACTAACATTGTACTGAATGAGAATTTTCAGGGACTTGATAATAATCACAATAATGCTTTGACAATAATAAATTAAACAGAAATATTAATAACATTTTTTATAAAGTTATTCCAACAGTTAATGGGAGATTACTAAATGAAGATAGCAAACAGAACCTTATCTTATAAAACTCATAAAATCATATGTAAGTATCCGTAACTAACTAATAACAGATTTGTAATTACAATAATCTATGACAACGTCAATTCAACTGACATTCAGAACTGACAGGTGATGTCAATAATGGAAACTATTTAGTAAATTGGTAATAGACAAACAAAAATCTTTCAAGACCAAACAGTAGACATAATTTATTTGAGTAATTAAAAAAAATGCAATCATAGAACTGTAAAAGTCAAGAAATTGTCATGAAAGTGTTGCACAAATTAGCCTACTTGACCAGTGAAACATCACGACCTCACAGAAGACATGAATTAAGAAGTATTCTATGTTTGAGTTGCGAAATAGCGTTTTATCTGACCAATGAGCTGCTGGAGGCCCAAAATCAGTCCATAGGGTTAGAAAAGTCCAATATGGAAAGGATGGGAAAAGGAACAGAATTTGACGAGTAGGAAAAAACCTTTTCTCTATAACCTTATTCTCTGTCCATTGAAAGCAAGTATGCATCTGCAACTTGGACTTTTGACGGTCTTTTAGCAGAATCGCTTTGCGAATTTGCTCGTATGCTACCTATAATAAAAAAATCAATAATTTGAATAATTATGTTTAATAAATTAATTGATATGTGTACAAAATTATACTTATAAAACTGGTTCACGATAATAACTATCACGGTAATGAAATCATAATGAGGTAGGTAGATATTAGAATAATTTAAATTAACTTAATACTGTTTATAAAATTATTTAGAACTTCATTTTACTTTTGTTTTAGACGTTTTAATACAAATACACCCAAAGATCGAAATTTTTCTTTGAAACATTTTCAAAAACATTAATCGGATATAACTTTTACAAAATATTTTACAATATTAATAAGTTCCATGTATTTCAAATCTATATTTATATTATAAATATAAAAAAATATTTATTCTGTATGAACTACGTAATATATAAAAAAAACTGGTTAAAAATTACTGAACCAAATTCAAAAACTCCTTACAAAGTATAAACTTTTCCTATTGTCGATAAATCTAAGATATATTTTTTATTTGTCCCTGTACGGATTACTTATATTTTTATGTACTGGAAATTCAACGTTTTAACAAAGTAAACATATCGATTCTTTAAAAATGGACGGCAATCGAATAATGTAACTCAACCGATATCAAGATGATATTTTAAATGATCATATAAAAATAGTTTTAATTAACTAAATTAAAAAAAATATCGACAAGAACTATAAAAACAAAAAATTAAAATAACATTACACTTACATATCTACAAATCTTTGGATTTAAAAAAAATAAAAATTATATCGTCTTCCTACCCTTTTCCCACATAATACATCGGCACAGTATGATTGTGGTTGATAACTAGGTTTTGGCTATAGTTATTACGGCCAACCTGACGCCATTCGTCGTGGGGCCTAATTTACAAAATAAGAAAAGTGTAAAATATCACAATCTGTCAACACTGCTCTTTATAATTTGGATTCCACCAAGCTCTAAAGTCGTCATAAACTGTTCGCTGCTCCATAATCCTTTCATTATTAAGGATGTCACACACTGCACACACGCTGTCCGTTTCCGAAGGATCACTGTATATATATTGAGATCGCCATCTGAAGAATCTTTTATACTGTTCCGGTGATCGCATCAAACGAGCCATGAAAGCAGCCAAAGCTTTAGGTGACATCTTCGTAGCATCCAGGTATGTATCGGGAGGTAAAAACCTGTGCACAAAAAAAATAAAGAATTCATATACCCCCACTTACTTAACCGTGCCTAAAGTCAGGCCACAAAAAGTAACCTATTAGCAACTTAATATCCCGCTAAAAGACGTTTCCCGTGTTACTAGATAAAAGATATCAGTTTAAATTAATAAAAAAAAAATATGGTTTGTGTTGTAAAATCGTTTTAAGCTAGCCTCGGGGAAATAAAACATTCACCTTTGTATAACATCATGCCAGAGTATGAGCACATAAATACAATACTTATAAATTAATACAATGAAAATTATAATACTTGTGATTGTTGCTGTACCTTGAATAATTAGCGCCACCGTATACGATGGGTACCGCGTTATGTTGTAGTGCTGTCAGAAGTTTCTCAGTTACGTAATCTTCTGCAAAAGAATTCTCAAAAGACAGATAAAAGAAATAATCCTTTTCTAACATATCGTCACATTTTTTCTTCTCATTCCTAGGACATTTAAACGGACCACATTTTCCGTATATATCTACTGTTAAGCCGTACTTTTGCAGAGCCATTTGTAATTTCTTCGCTAATTCTTTTCTTCCACTCCTGCTATTGCAATTTGATACAAACCATGCGGCTGCTTTAGTTTTATTCAACAACGACAAATCTTCTTGAACTGATAAATCCTCTGTCCAATTCATGTTTATTTTGGGTGCCACAACTTCTCCACTACGATTCCTAATTTTTATATAAGTGAACAAAATATCTGAATTCAATTTGTAAGTGGCTGTCAAGTTAAAAAATCCATCAAACATTGGATTGCACTGTGGATAATTGTCAGATGACTCCATGTTGAAATAAATGTATTTCTGATGAGGGGATCTATATTTTGGAAGGTCAGATTCTTTCATATGTACAATGTTCCGACCATTGAACGCTATAGCATCAAATTTTGTTATATCTCCGTCAAAAAAATCTTTATTGTCTGTGACGTAACAGTTTATCATGGGACAATTATTTTTAATAAATGCCCGCTGGCCCTCTCTCAGTTGAGTGAAGGGTTCGAAATCTTTCCGCGTCCATTCTAAAATGTATTTAATATTTTTCGATAATCTTTCCTTTTTCTTGTAAACCTCTGTATATCTAAAATCAAGTCCTACATTCGTAATTGCCTCTTCTTTCAGTACACCGATAGTTTTGTAATCATCATTTCTTATAAATTGTATGAAGAATATAGAAATAATAAAACTAATAGAGGTTATCCATAGAAAAAACTTTAGTGAAGTTGTCTGGAAAACTATGGAAGAGAAACAGTGTCGTAGTGACGTGCAGAGAGAAATGTCAGCGGAGTCATGATCATGCAATCCATTTGCTGTTCGGTTAAGACGCACGTTGCTATTATAAATTGATACGTCATTTCTTCCTGTAAACAAATAACACATTTATAAAACAATAATATTAAGACAAAAGGGTTTTACCAATGCGTTTTGTGATTTCATAAAAACTCAGGAGCTTGTATTTGGCGTCTGACATTATTTATTAAAATAATTAAAAAAAAACATATGTCACACCTGTATTCCCCGAAGGGGTAGGCAGAGGTGCAACAAGTGCACCCACATGTCGCCATATGTAAAATAATTCACAGATAACAGTATTTTAGTAAAAAAATAAATGAACTTGTCGCTTGTAGTTTTTAGTCTTTGATGCTTAATGAACTACACTATATTTATACATCAACTTAATTTATTTTTACGTAAAATATATACATTTTTTTATTGTATTTGTGCGCAGAAAATACGCCTAGTGGTAAAATATCGGCAAACAACGGATTCTTTACTACTAGGCGTTAATTTAACTAGCTTAGCACTGAGATAATCTTACAAATGCTTTAATCCGAATCTACCACAAATAGTAAAAATAAGGAGTCATGCCGTTAACCAAATGTAGTAAGTAGAGATTACAGATTTCTATTCGGCGCAATCCTGACATTGCAAACACGACTCTAATCACATGTTATTTAGAGGTGATATGAGTCAATTAAAGTTGGTTTAAAGAATTCATTGTGTAAGGAATATAATTAACACTAAATTAATGATTAAAGCTAATTTTTAGCCGACAAGTGATGACAATTACGTAATGAAAAAAATATTTCATTTTATAATTGTTATAGTATTAAGCATTTGGATACACAATATTTTTTTAATGAAAATTATTTTTTACTTTACATTCACACAGAAAATAAAAATATTCATTTTATCTTTATCATAAAATGTAACATCTCTCGTGTTAACAAAGTCAGTGCGTCAATAAAAAAAAACTCGATGAAAGGTCAGGCGTCACTAATGAATTAACTAGTCAGTACTAAAAGATAAGTAAAACAAACCACAAAACGTATTCAGTTACAAAACACAATTACAATGCATTCATACAAAGTTGTTGCCTTAAATAATCAAATAACCGAGATAAAATTTCTTTATTCTAACCATGTTATATTGACTTAAAACATATTTCATGTCTGTGTTTTCTGGAGAGATATGCAAAAGTAAAACTGGTGCACCCATTTTTCATATGGTTTTTCATTCCATGATGCGTAGGCGCGGGCCTATCGCTATAAAGGGCATAAATTCCAATCTCCAAGCTATCGATGATATAAAACTCAATATCATTTAGCCCGAACCTCGATTCGAACCCAAGACCACTGCAATGCAGCCGTTATAACATATAACTGCGCTACTGAAGTGTTTACGTACTTAAGTCGTAGTGACATATGGGAGAGTTTTTCTCATACGAACGGCAGTTTCTTGCTATACAGTAACTGTGGTAGTGTAAACAAATGTTACTACTTTCGCCTTCCAAAAGCAAGTATTGCCGTTTAAATGGACTCATGCGACGAAAAGATTTACATCTGTAATGTATATGTAACTCTTTTCTTCGCATGGGTCGAAATTCTTGCCGATCGTAATGTATATAAATCTTATAAATAAATATAGGTCAAGATTGGCGCGCTTCTTAAAATAACAGTACAGACCGATTTGAACAGATTTTGTACATGTATTTTTATACCAGTGTTTATTTTATTGTAAATAAACAACCAGACAGAATTTCAGAGTTCTTGTTTAATCTCATATAGTTCACGGAAATAGTGTTCATAACTTTAAAAAGTAAGGCATTAATTAAACGGTTTTACAAAAAGAAAAAATTTTTGCGTTATCTTATCACCATTCATGTATCTGACAAAAATGATGTAAACCGGAAATCCGGACAGGTTAGACTAAATAACATCTTAAAATAAGTTAGAAAGATTGTTAACATTTTTAAAAATCGAATATTTTGACTTTTTAATTATAAAACAAAAGAAAAAAGACTGTCATCTCATTAGTCCAACGAAGCAAAGAGTAATCTAAATTACAGCTTAGTCCAAAATAACCTTGGTCTCATTTTATATGAGTATTGATTGTTAGTAAAACTTCCTGTGTTTACGACTAATCGACTTTAATAATCATGTGGTACCATCCAAGTGGTAAGTGTCACGGTCACCATAGAATCGGAATGTTAATAGCTCAATGAGAACCATAGTGAATTTATTTAGTCTATTGATCTACCTGTCTTGTCTAATTCCCTAATTGACAAGGTAATAAATATAGTAAAGGTCGGTTCCTTTTGGACTTTTTGAGTAAGGTTTTCTTAGTAAAAATTTGGCTGAGGAAACGCCGCGCTTTGCGCATGCAAACAATATTTATAAATAATAAAAAAAAAAACTTCTAAAAAACCACAATTTTTTTAAAAAACATACCTTTTTAGTGTCAAGATCGTAACATATACACAAGGCGTCTTACCTTCGAATCTTATCACTTAAACTCTAATTGTAAACCACACGAGTATATACCTCACCTTTCACAATATCAATAATTCCTTTCATTTTCACATAAAAAAAAAACAATATATATTTACAACTTCACTAATCACTATTCTTTAATAATTATAATTAAAAATTCATTTAATCATTTCAATGCACGATATTTCGTGACTGGCGTAGATAACGGACTGAAGCGTGTCTGTGGATATTTAAAATTATGTTAGCAGATTGATTTTATCGACCAGCACTGCTGATAAAGACCGCTGTGATAACAAAAGTCGATTGTTAAACGATAGGTGTGAGTACATGACTCACGGCGTATGTTACATTACCAGACAAACAGACTAACTTCTAACTTTATAACGCGTCTACAATAGTAAAACAAAGTGGCTTCCCCCCTGTCCCTATGCTTAGCTCTTTCAAACTACTCACAACTGATTTCAATACAGTTGTCACATATAGACATAATATGATAGAGAAAATATGAGAATTTCAATTAAGGAATATTAGTGTCTACTACATGCGAGAAGCCGGGACGGGTCGTTAGTTTATTTGTATGTATGCAATATAATTGTTACCTAATGCGGGCATTATTACTATTATGGATATTGACCGGCTGACAAGGGCAAAGTAATTAATTATTATCTAAATTATACCGCCACATTTATTTATTTCAATTATAATTTTTTTTACACATATTGTTTGTTACACAAGCGTCTTTCCTTGACAATATAGTTAGCCTATTTTTTACTTGAATGTAAATAGTGCGGTTGCAGGTGTTAATTAACTTTGTCTCAGTGAATGTTTGTATGTATAATGTAAAAATAATATAAGAAAAGAAAAAAAAGGGAAACAATTCTGTATTTTTAGATTATTACCGGTTATTGTAATTTTAAAAATATATATTTTGTACAACTTATTAATGGTTCATGGGACTGAAAAATATACGGCGAAATGTGAGGACAAGAGTTGCACCCTTCCTTACCCCTTCGGGGAATACAGGCGTGACATATGTTTTTTTTATTAATGTTAATTTAAAATAGTCACTTAAGGTGTAAGGCGTCATCTATTAACGAAGTTAATTTTATAATCATTTAGGTTAATTAACCTTATTAATAATTAACTGTAGGTGTTTATTGCGTAGTCTAATCGGCGAGCAAAACGTGAAGCCACATTATAGTCGCCAATTGGCGTCTTCATAAAGTTTAGCATTAACAACGGAACGTAGTCAAAAATTTTGATAAAAAAAATGACCGTTTCTTCTGTAAAACGAAATGCCTCACGCTTTTCATTCCACCAATTCTGCCTACACCGTAAAGGTGCAATCTGTGCCCCCAGATTATATTTTCCATGCCACTATGTGATAAGCGAAGAGCCTATTTCCGTTTCGGGCACAAACTCCAAACTCCAAATATCACTTTTGCTCAACCTGGGATTTGATTCCGAGACCCTAACATTCTAGCCGTACCGTGATACAACTACGTGACGGAGGCAGTTGGAGATAAAAGCAAACTCTGTTAATCACAATTGGTTAACATTACTAAACGTAAACGAACTTGTATAAAATATCTAATCTAAACAGATTACAAGCTTAGCATTATCAAAAACATAAAAGGATTTAACCGCCGGCACATTCATTAGTACCAATCAACGATTAAATAAGAGATGATAAAGATGTATGGACATTGAATAAACAGTTCTCGTTAAGCAATAATATTATTAGAACAATCTCTTACAACTGTGGGTAATAAAATAATATATGTTTCACACGAAATGTTAATGTTTCCGGTCTCTGGGCATAGTTTAAACAATACTTATATAACAATTAGTGGTTTTAAAAGTAATAAAAACTCGAAAAGAGTTTTGTGTGTTTTTTAATACAAATCGTTATTTGTAACTAGATGTCGTTTTCCTTAACCATATTATAAATTATGATGAATAATATATTGCCATCGATGACTGAGTGCAAATTTTCTTTATTATTAGTATATAGAAGTATTTTATTGCAACATAAATATAATAAATGAAAACTCAAAATCGGATCGAGCCGATTTTCATGAGAAATCGATTCAAATTAAAAAAAGTGGATTATTATAAATTTTTTTTAATCTAATGTCGTTAAATAATGCATTGCTACATGTCTTATACTAGCATTATAGTTATTGAGTTTCTTAAATTTAAGAGTTCAACTCTTGTCGGTAAAGTAATCGCCACTCTTCTCTATTTTAAATTAATTAATTAATTGAGTTAAATAAACAAAGATAACATAATTAAAAGTAAAATAAAACGCAAGTTAAGCCTGTCAGAAACCATCCAAATTTGAATATACAATACTAGTAGAAGTTTTTAACAAATTTTAATAAGTGACTTATTAAATATGTATAAAAACAGTAAAATGGAGAGAAACTATGACCTAGCTGAGGTGGGCACTAGAACAGTACTCTGTAACTCCCTGAAACTAAATTCTAATATAAATTACAGCACTCACCGTAATTCATTGTGATCCATCACATGTGTTATCAATACAATAGTGATTTAATCTTCTAGAAAACCGCATATTTCAGCGAAACGTTTTATCAGTTTTGTTCATTCGTGGTGTGACGACGAGGCGCGGTCATATAATGTGTAATGTTTTTACTTTTCGACGTAAGCGTGTGTCACGTATCCCGTAGGGTTGTCAAAACCAAAATGTTTTCTTCCAAGTTCGTTTGACCGTTAATGAATGAAAAATATACATTTAATGAAATCTTTTTGATTTATAAACGTAATTTTTTTGTTATATCTGAAGATATTTTTTTACGAAGTGATTCAATAACTGAACCAGAATCGAGAGTACAGAATCGAGTTTTTTGCTTGTTTTTAACTTAAATTTATTTGTCTATCTTAATTTTTTTATTTTTTTTTTATTTATAAAATCATCAGCCTCTAAACCGAAGGTGCTCTATGTTCTATCTCACGTTGGTGAAGAGATAGTATCATTGCAGGTAAAAATAATTACAACGCCTAATAAGAAACGGTTATTTAAATCTTTTTTATTTTATGACTCCTTTTTTGGTTTGTTGGCTCGAAGATAGCCTTTGTATCAAATATCGAACACAGTAACGTAACGTGATTTTTTACTGCTTAACGTTTTTAACTTTATTCTACATGTGTCAACCCTAAAGTTTTAACATCAGAGGTGATCATTTACATTCGATTAATAAACACGCGTATTATATTTTTACGTGTTGCCCACGGCATCGCTTGCATTCGTTTTTTATCTTCATTATTTATGTATTTTTAGTAAACGTATAATTTAACTCCACTTTTGCAACCGATATTTTGTTACTAAATGCGAGGAAAATGTTTATTTTATTAACATAATTAATAATTATTTTGCACCAATTATTATATATTAATTAAAAATGGCTACTTATATCCTAAAAGCAAAACAAACAAAAATAGATACCATGCCAAGTCATATACGGTTTGCTGAATCGGGCGACCAAACAATAAATCTTTTTTGGGATAATCCCGAATCGTGCTGACTCGCCGAGTGCTTTGTCCGGTAACAATGATAATCCTTGCGTACGTATACGTAAAAGTGGCTACTCACAAATTTCTAAGAGAAGACATACAAATGATTTTTTTTAATTTGTTTCATATTTTTTAAACATAGCAAAAATATATGACTCCTTAAAAACTGATAAAATAAAGATTATTATTATTATATACCCGTTGCCTATTTTATGCGTCTCGATTCATTTATATATGTAAAACTATAAACGTAATGAGTCAAAGCGATTTTATAAAATAACGGAAATTTGTGGACGTGTTAAGAAAACTTCCTCGCTAATGTAATGAAGGTTGTCTTATTCACGATCAAGATTTATCTGAAAGGGCAATCAAATAGCAATGTTGCAAACTCTAACACCCATTAAAAGGGTTTTAAACTGAGAGCTACGCAGATTTTCTGGAAAAACGATAATTTAGAGTCGACAACGTAATCGGCTTACAGAGATGTCTTTTCAACGACTATTTGAATAAATGCACGCTGAATGTTGTATATATTATACAAAAGATGAATTTCATTCGAGAAATAAATACTAACATACAATAAATCTAAATTAAGCATGTGAAATTAAATAATGACAAGCTGTCATCTACGTAATCTTTAGTGTGAAAGAAGTAGTCGCATTTCGTGCTTCGGGGAACGTCACGATGTTAATTAATTTAAAATCAATAGTGTTTTGTTTCTCGCCCGCTAAACCACGCCTAAAAATGAATAGAGGCAGAAATTTAAATCAAACACCTATATATGTTATCAATAATTATTTTGTAAGTAAGATGACAAAAATATCGTATCTTAGCCACGTGCTTAGGCACGAGAGATACGAACTTCTTGATGGGAGAAATCGCTGGCAAAAGATGTGTCGGCCGAAGGAAAAATTCTTAGCTCTGTAACATCCGAGAGTGGAATGGTGCAAGTGCCGCCCAACTGTTCCGCCTTGCAAAGGTAACTGACAGCCTACCTTCGCTAGTCGGAGAGGCACCACGAGAAGAAGAAATAAGATAACATTTCTGCTGAAAATATGAAAAGTAATTTAATTATAAAAATAACTGAATTACATTCATTGTTATTACTACACACATTTTATAATTTTATATGATATGATGTATTCAAATATTACTTGGGAAAACTTAAATTTTCCCTTGTTAAAATAATTCGCAGCGATCGTGAAAAATTTAGGCTTATTAAGAAAAAACAGGGAAACGAGTATAATTCAAGAAGTTCCAAATGCGGAAACAAATAAAATGCGGAAACACATTGACCACAGATAATATTCACGAAAGCGAGGAGACCACAATTATCTCTAAAGCTTGTATTAAACAACGGAAGTTCGTCGCTTACCCGCCATCTGTACGCGGACACCCGCCATTTTGGTGAACAATAAAATAAAAGGACTAATCATAAAAAATAACAACACCTCTTCCTTTTGTTTTTTATTTTTATAACCTCAAACTGTCACAAAAGATGACACCTAAATTACATTGCTTGTTTTTTCGTTATGAAAATCATCTATACAAATTAAGCACAAGAACGGTATTGTTTTTACTTGAAAGCATTGAAAACACAAAAAAAAAATTTTTTTTAACACAAAAATGTAACATTGTCTGACAATCAAATCTAGTGATTACTTGCAGTAAATTATAATTAAATTACTTACATTATATCATAATAATGAATAAGAATTTCATATGAAAATATAATCAGAGACCTCAACACCTCCTTTGTAAGGAAACCGGGTCAGATACTTAAGGTGATCGAATAAATTTTCAAGTCGATAAGACAACACAGCGAGCGCCGGAGACATTTTACCTCGCAAATGAACCGCTTGAAGGATACTTTGTTTCGCAAATCTTCTCAATTGGATTTTCAAATGGATTCAAAGACGATTTAGACATGAATCTGCAGCTAACGATGCATTTAAATATTGTAGACATTTATTTTAATAGTCTGTGATTTTTATATTCAAGAAAATTCATACCAATGATCAATGTGACGCGATGCGACAGCGATAACGCGTGACTTATTATAGTCACAAATAAATACAATATCGCATCGCATCGATACATAGAGCAAAGTCTACTCGATGTGGTTATATGTGAGGAGATTGCTGACTGCGCTAGAGATACAATATAATATGTCTTTATAGGGATAATCTTCCTTGCTGACTCGCCGCCGGGATAATTCGGTGACGATACTATGATAAATCTATTGCGATCAGTCTCATAGACTAAGTAATTCATTTTAGTAAATAAAATGATTTTTTTGCCGTAAATATTGTAAAAGTATGCTTAAAAAAAATATTAATTAATAATTGAAAATAATCCGAAATGACAATGCAATGGATATATCAAAAATTAGTCTGCTATGTGACAAAAACTATTTCAAAATAATAAAATATAAAACAATTTGAATTCTTTAAAATTTTATCCAATCCATTGGAGTTGTTGAAAACCTACAAACGTCCGAACTAAAAACTACTCAGTTCTCACTTGTATTCATGCGAAAGGGATTTTGGGAATATCAAAGAGTGGGGCGTTTCAACTTCAACAGTCGTTTGGGGATTAGAGCGAGCGCAACACAAAATTTTCCGCGTGACCATAAATTAAGATAGCTCTCGGTCTGTGGCGGTAATCGGCTTACAACGGCGGGCCTTTGAAAGGATCTCTAATTGACGGTACCGTACGTAAAATGGAAAGATGTGATTCAAATGAAACTAATATACGTGTATTAAAACAAATGAACCTCTATCATCTCATCTTTAGCACATTATATAAAATACTTACTTGTAAAATAAAATTATAATTAAACGAGATAAATAAACAAATAATAACGTATTTTTAGTTAACTATTGTTTTTTATTAGATTACATTTTAATTAAATATTTATTTTTTGCATACACATATTTTACCCACCGAATAATGAATTTTTATTTTCAAAATAAGAAAAGTTAAAAAAATTTACGCTCAATGTGTAAATACTTAAACATTACATACAGTAACTAGATATATATGACGCTAATCAAACTAGTAAATTAAGCAAATAAAAAACCCCTATCATTGCGCTCTACGAGATAAGACTCCACAGGCCTCAGGGGAGGCAATTATTTTGATCTGTACACGACGCAGCCTCGCGAACACAGAATATAAAACCCCATATGTTTAAACATCTACTTCTGAATGAAGCAACTTCAATTGGAAAAAAGTTGTATATTGTCACGTAGCAATAATAATAATATTCAACATACTGCTTGGAACAAAGAAAAATAATATAATTAATAGTAATTAAAATGCAAGCTAATTAGGTTTCGTTATTTATAACTAGATGGCGTTGTCCTTAATCCTGGGTTTAATTCCCGCGTCGGGAAAAATTACTTTGAGTTTTTATTAATTTTATAAAACTTATTTACTATTTATAAACTTGATATCAGCCCGGAGTTTGGAATTTGTCCCCGATATGGCGATAGGCTCGACCCCTATCACATTATGGGGCGAAAAAACATATGGCGAAATGTTGGTGCACTAGTTGCAACTAGTTCCCCAAAGGGATAGGCAGAGGTGCACCTCTGGCTACCCCTTCGGGGAATACAGGGGCGAGATATGTTTTTTTTAATTACCTACATTAATTGAACAAATAACCATCATTAGAAAAGATGTAATGCTGTACTTTAGCCAAAGGAATTAGCGATTAAAGCATTGAAATAAAAAAAAAAAACATATCTCACGCCTGTATCCCCGAAGGGGTAGGCAGAGGTGCAACTAGTGCACCCACATTTCGCCATATGTTTTTCCGTCCC
>JAABKM020000015.1:1081126-1111110 GCA_016277805.2 Papilio aristodemus | reverse complement strand
TATTTCTAGTTTTTCTGGTTTTTCAAAAGGTATAAAAAAAGTTATGATATTGAAGAATTCATTCACGGCAATCTGCTTTAATGTAACTTAACGGCAATTTTAACTAAGGGTATAATTGCGGTAGGATTTTGGAAGTCGCTTTAAAATTAAGTGCATTTTAATTAAATCCAAAGTCAAAATTGTTAGCACCATTTAACCATTAAATAATTTTGGTACCTCTACTAATCTTTAGTTTTACCATGTCACTGATTTCTAGATCTAGAAAATGTAGATATGAGTGGCCTATAAGAAATTTTAATTTATTATACTTTAGTAACTAATCCAAAAACCCAATTAGTTTTTGTTACCTAAATAAAAATATATAAATTATAATTAATTTCAGAAATGTCCTTAAACATTAGCATTATTCTACATACAGTGAAGTCAAGAAATTGAATTCCCAACCGGTTATGCTGCAATGTCGTTTAACCTCACATTGCATTAAGGTCGAAAATTACAGTTCAGTACTAGTATTTAATAAACAGTGCGTGCAATATCGTCATAGAAACTGGCATACGAGCATACAGCATATGGTAACGTTTTGCTGTACGATATTGAAGCTTATAGCCACCAATTGATTAAATTCCTTGACAGTATAATGAATCACATTTTTTATCTAGTATTTGTGATCAGTCCAAACACGACCACAGTGTGTCTAAAATAAATGGATAAAATAAATAACGGAACAAACGATCGCGTTTAATCACGAACAAATATAATAAACGGGTATTGTAGTATCATACTTTAGAACCTTGACTCAAACAAACCCAAGGTCAGAGTCGTGGTCATAATGATAAGGCGTGAGATAATATTAATTAAATCTCAACTTGAGTCACAATCTTAAATTTAGAAGCTGCACCCGGCACACGTTGCAATGTCACGTTAAGTAAGATCAAGTCTCTCCACTATGGTGGTCAATACGTCCCCCTCACGCCCTTCAAATAAAGGACAAGCCCCCCAATTCACAATTTCAAATCCGCCACTATCCTACAATGTCACAATTCGCTGATTGCGTGCGTAACAAATACCGTTTAATTACCCTCGCTGAATATAATTATATTGTATATAACAAGCGAAGCTAGCAATAATTATCTTTAATTACAGGTGTACAATAACTAGCAAGTCAGCTACAAGTAGATTTGAGTTTCACGCTTTAGCGATTTCATTTTACATAATATTTAACAAAAGAAAACAATAGGTTTATTCCACTTTGATCCCAAGTCGTGACTCAGTAGTGAGATATAAAAATTATTATTTCTGACAGCGGTTTGTGTTTGCTCTTTCGGTAAAATAGAATCGTAGAGTTCTGTTTAATATTTTATATTACAGTACATTGCTTAACTTTACCATACATAAATGGGCATGACCTTAACAATAAAATCCACTAAAGCAATGTATACATTCTATTGTTAAGTTTGGAAATCTTTGATAGATATGTGTAATTTCTATTAAGATGTAAAGAAATAAAAAGTATTATTATTTTGGAAATCGCAGAGAACGCGGCCACATCAAACTGTATTCCACAACATTAAACCCCGTCTCTACATAAACCCGACGCGTCATTACCCTGCCCCCCCCCCTACTATGGTTCTACTCGAATCAAAACTCAAAGTTCAATATAATTGTAAGTATTATTTTGTGACTTGTCATTTGTTAATGTCGTGTATTTGTCACTTTTGCTTTAAGAAAATATACTTGTAGTGTATATCTACGTTTCGGTTGGTAATTAAAGTGCCGAAGTTACAGTTGTTGCCATCTCTCTTTCAAAACGATTTCAATATTATGTTCTATTTTTCTATCCCTCGGTTTTACTTCTCTAAAGGTCGGTGTAAAATTTAATGACGATTTCATGTAACATCATAACGAACTATTAAGTCGTTAAAGCGTAAAATGCAAAGAAAACTTACATTCGAATTTATAATATTGAGCAAGGATTTCTATTTAAATTTTTACGAAGCATAACCTCCATGTTTTGTTTCTTATATTTAATAACGAAACTTATTTTATTGCAAATTGACTACATTTAATTCTATCATTACAATCGAGTTTTGTTCAAGTTATCGAACACTTAGTAATCCACCGAGAGTCAGATAATCATTTCCTAACAGCCCCGAACGAGACTTTGTCATGTAAACGAGCAACTTTACGACTGCGAGGCAAGCTGAACGACGTCGCACTCAATTTTAAGGGTCAAGAGCTCGACGGAGGCTTCATTGTAGTAATCATCGGGTTTCGCCAATTTTCTTTATTACTCTAACAAATGAAATTAAATAAGGTCAAACGGAGGCGTAGAGTTGATTAAAAGTTTGTCTCATCATTTCCCTAATATTATGTGATGCCACAAATAATATAATGATATTTTATTTGCAGACATTAAAGATTTATTGGCAAATAAAAATTACGAATTAAAAGAAACCCGTACTAGAGAAAAAATTCGGCAAAAATAAAAAAATCAGTAAGACAACGCCATTTGTAAGTATGTTTAGAATAACATAAATTGATATGTATGTGTATGTAATTTATAAAAAAAAATTATAACTTTATTTTTAAAAGATTACCTAGAACCAATTACATAGATTTGGATGTCAGGATTTTAATTTTTAACTCATATATATTTATAAAATAAGGTTATGATTTTTTATAAATTTCCTACCTTTTTTAGCCAATCTTCCCCTTCCCACACATATTTACATAATGTACATATATAACCGTGAAAAACATTAACCTCTTCTGGTGGAAAAAACGTACATTCGCATTTTTATAATACAGTACAAAATATACCATTATTATTACATGAAATACTGATACCAAAAGTTTATTGAGTAGAACAACAATAAATAATATTTCTGTAACAAACACAGACCGTAAGAGTCCATTAAAAATGCATCAATCTCTAAGTAAAGCGGAATTCTTCGAACGTTACGAAACATTCTGAAAGAGAGTAGAGGAGCAGAGACTTCATTACCATAACTTGTCGTCGAGGCCTTTGTAATGGTAATCAATACTCCGCCTGCACCCTTCTAATGATAATGACTCTTTTAAACGTAGACATTACAATCCCGTTGGCGCCTCCCCTCGTCAGCAAACAGAAGCATAAATACGACAAGCTAGCAAGATTCATAAATCAAATTGAAAATAAAACAATAGTACTAAAGTGGATTAAGAGAACTCACTTCCGAAAAAATTCAATGCAATTAATAACGGATTAATTAAACTACCCAGAGGTTTCTGTGTCAAATCCTGGGTCGGGCAAAGTAATGTTGTGTTTTTTCAACTTGATATACACCCGGAGTTTGGAACTTGTATCCGATATGGCGATAGACTCGTCTCCTATTATATCACGGAAAAACATACGGCGAAAAAGATGCACTAATTACACCTCTACCTACCTCTTTGAGGATTATAGGCGTGAGGTATTTGTTATGGGAATAATAAAAATTCGATCTGAAGAGAGACTTTAACAATAATTTTAGAAACTTGAAACTAATATGTATTTACGTAACTCACCTTGACTTCTTTATTCGTGGTCTAAATTTTTCGTTGCATAAAATAAAATATGACGCAACAATGTTAAGGTTACATGCAAACCCCATTAATATTTAATAATGCTCTTTAAATATTTCTAACAACTTTTAATTTGTGAAACTTGCATTTTATTAAAATTCTTAGATATCTTCAAATTGAGAAATTGAACAAGTAACTGTTAGAATTAAGATACTCTATTGACTGTATGTTTATGGATATTTTAATGATTTTCTTACAATTTATGACTTTTGTGATGATACATAACCTATTGAAACATCATCATGACAATCATTACTCTCCTGTTACCGTGGTCCATACAAATTAAATTTGAATATTTTCTTCTATAAACAAAAACATTTTGAATAATTATTTAAAAAAAATATTTCATTTGGTAGAATGCATTGTAATCTGACTTAATTAAATCAGCAGCCTTTTCACCGATCATCATTGTCGGTGCGTTCGTATTACCACTGGGTATTGTCATCATTACTGAAGCGTCAGCCACTCTAAGACCGGCCACACCGTGCACTCGCAGTTTCTCGTCCACTACACCGTAAGGTCCCATTTCACAAGTTCCGACCGGGTGCAGCATTGAGCCAACAGCATGCCTCACGTAACACCTCCAATATTCATCTGAACCCCATTTAAAATGGTTACACGCCTCTATATCCAATTTAGCAATCGCACCGCCAACTTTTCTATGATACGTTGTATTCACATATCGCAGCATAAACTTGAGGCCTTTAAACGTCGTCTCTATATCTTCTTCGTCTCTAAAGTAACCCATATTTATTATTGGATCAACAAACGGATCGTTACTTTTTAATATAACTTCTCCTCTCGAACGCGGATGCACATTAATTAAAGATGTCACATCTATCTCCCTGTCAACATTAGCCTTGCTAACAGAATAAGAAAATGGTTCATCGAAATTAGCAATAGTACGTAGACCGAATAAAATAATCGGCGCAGCGGTAGCTCCAACGCGTATGTTGAATATTTGGAACTGTGGCCTCTGTGAATACCATTGATCTACTCTGAAGAAACCCGATTGTATTGGAACCGGGTAAGAATCTAACTCAGTGGGAACTAGCAAATTCTGTACGACACTTTGTAAACCTCGTTTTCCCGTAAACACAATCGGCGTGTAATGGTGATCCTGCATATTTTTACCAACAGGTAAATCTACAATTACTTTTATACCTATCGGCGTTAAGACCTCTCTCGGTCCAATGCCTGATAACATTAAAAGCTTGGGACTGTCAATAGTCCCAGCTGATACAATAACTTCCAAATTAGCGAATACATTAATCTTTTTCCCGGATACAAACACTTCAACGCCGTATGCTCGCGATCTGATATCATCAATTAAAACTCTAGTAACTCTTGCGAATTTTACTATTTTTAAATTTTGTCTGCCTTTGACCCTCAAATAAGCTTCCGCTGTACTAGATCTTCTTCCATTAGCGAATGTGAAATGAGGTCGACTTACACCTAATTTTTCTGGTCCATTCAGCTCTAAAATTCTTTTAATCCCCATTTCTTCGTACGAATTCAAAATTATTTCATTTACTTCACTGAAATAACTATTAGTCTCTGGTCTTGTTATTGCTACCGGACCGTCCGAGGAATGTAAGTGTGCATATTCTGGATTGTTCATAATGATTGGATCTTTCATACCTTCAAACTTTTTGAAATAGGGTAACACTGAGTCCCAGTCCCAACCGCGTGCGACTTGCCCCCATTCATCGTAATCTTCACGGACTCCTCTCGAATACACTTCGTAGTTATTTGAAGATGATCCACCGAGCATTTTACCACGACTCATATAAATTGCTCTGTCCGGGTGCACGCTTCCAGTGTTTTTATCAAGATAAGCTTTGTAGTCCCAGTCGTATTCCGTATGACCTAGTGTCCCGAACAAACTTGGAGCCTAAAATCAAATACAATAAAAGTTATCTAAAACTTAAATTTATTTAAATAATGTCATGATTTTGGATCGGTTTCAGTAAGTCGTTCATCTAATAGAAATGAACTATTTCCTCTGTAAAATGTTATCCTTATTCACTTTTCAATCATGTCTAATCTAATAAAATATTAAATATAACAAATAAAAAAACTCACAACACTAGCTGGTGGTGGGTCGCCCCCGGCCTCCAGCAGCAAGACCCTGAAGTGCGGCACCTCACTCAGTCTTGCAGCAACGATCGCTCCAGCACTGCCGGCACCTACCACTATGAAGTCGAACTTATCGCCGTCTGGAATTTATAAAGATAGTTTGTTATACATTACTCGCATTGTGTGGCCCGACATTATATGTCCATGGTTACGTAACAGACCCTGCTATTAAAGAATTTAAAACGCCGACTTATACAAAAAAAATTTTACATAACTAACAGTGGTTGTGCACAATACAAAATTAATTAGAATACTAAAAATCTTCCGTAAAAAACACAATCGACGATGATAGACGATATAATATAGCGAAACTCGACCCATAGCTTCTTTATCATTTATAAGATATTTTACATGACTTATGATCGTCAAATTCAAAACAAAATACTAAAATATACTAACACAATAATATTACGAGTCAACGGTATCTTCAAACCAACTTGTTACGGTTTTTTTAGGAGGCAAGGAATACTATGTCTATGTAAATCTATTGCAATGTAAATATTTTAAAATAAGGAAGATCTTAAACTCTGTTTAAGATAAATTTAAAAACTTACCCCGAATCGGATAAGAGTCCGGCCATCCAGCTGGTATTATTGCCTGTGCTAAAGCCATCAATTTGAGAAGCCATCTCACCCACGGTGAGTAACTAGTCGATTGCACGAAACCCAAAAAATTATTCACAAACACATTCAAACTATTTAATCCAGACATTTTTATTTAATTGTCGCTATTTTTTATTTTGTACTTTTAAAACACTATTAATTACATTTATATTTACACAGAGTAAACAAAAAATAAATATTATGATTTAATTACAAACTTTAATTTCTAAACGTTATGTCCGACGTTCATATTTAAAAACAATACGCGAAATGGCGGCAAAAATAACAGCTGCGTTTATCCATTCGTTTGGATGACAACACTGTTTATCGTAACACCCGAATTAGAATAACTAGGTTCATTGTTAACTAACAAAAAAAGAAATATAACTTCGTTTTTATTACTTGAGCTTAAAATGTTTATTGCACTTTGAACAACTTTTATCGGCGAGCAACAAATACATACTGATAGTTTTTATCACCGGCAATACCTGATGTGATGCTATAAACCAGTCTCGACCTTCGAAATGAGGGAAAAATCGTAAGATATGTTATTTAAGCCAAGAACACGTGTTAATTCTTATCTACAACTATTCACTTACAAATTACAAAAAAAAAAACGTTTTAAAACAAATGCATATAAATTGTAGAGTATATAAAACAGGTTGATCCAACAAACTTTGTTCCGTAATAGAATTAATTTTTTTTTCTGTACTGCTTGGTAACTCAAGGCGCTTTCCTTACTGGAAACACCTTGAGATATACGACATTTTAAATTTAATCGTATAAATCTGAACTAATAGTGTTATTATATGTATGTTCATAATTATACTCTTTGTAGGTTCCGTAATTTCATTAGCGATAATATATTATCAGAATACGCATTTTCTTGAATGAAATCAAATCTATTTCTAAAGATTTAGACAACTTTAAAAGAAATAACATGGTTAGTTTTCTTTACCAGAAGTCAACAAACGAAAAAACGCGTTACAAATGAGTTACAGCTGCGTTGCTTACCTTTAACCGAGATAAAGATATTTGTCAGTTCTATCCACCCGCCGACAAACCCTATTCCCCTTACCATCCTTTTCCAAGAAAGAATGGATCGGAAGCCACATAATGTTTCGTGTTATCAAAACATGAAAACTAGTCGCCTACGACCGTCATCGTAGTTTATAGACCACCTGAGATTTAAATGACCTGAGTTACATCACCTAGGTCATATAAAACCAACTCCATATTTAGCAAGGATTGCTGCTCGACTTAATGTCACATATGTATGTGTAAGCCGACGGTTTGACCTTAGTATGTAACTAAGGTGTCTTCAAACCTAGAAAACCTAAATTAAAACCCTACCAACCAATGGCTCGATAAAGTTACATTGTTGATTCATAGGGCCACATATTTTAACAAACTCTGAACAAACAAACTGACTAATGTATTAGATTAGATAAACTAACTAAATTGTTTTTTGTCCATTTTATTAATTTGTATTCATTATTCACCAAAGTTTACTTTTATCCATTACACAATTCTATATTTCGAAAGCCACACTCTATCGCGCTGTTTATAGGTAAGAGTAATGTATTGATACGACTTTAAATTAATTTACAATAAGACAAAGGTCACAAATATAAAATGTGACTAAACTGCCTTGGCTTTTAGATTTATCCTATTTATATTGTTTATTTTCCGTATTATTTATATAAAGTGTTTTTCTGCCTCGGTGGCTCAGTGGTACCACGTATTACGTATACGGTACCGCTGCAACGCTGGGGTCCCGGGCGTGATTCCCGGGTCGGGAAAAATGATATTGGGTTTTTTCAACTTGATATCAGCCCGGAGTTTGGCATTTGTGCCCGATATGGCGATAGGTTCGCCCCCTATCTCAATTTGGGACGGAAAACATATGGCGAAATGTGGGTGCACTAGTTGCACCTCCGCCTACCGCTTCGGGAAATACAGGCGTGACATATGTGTGTTTATATAAGTGTGATCGTTGTTTAAGAAGAGAAATAAATGTAGTAGACAAGTAAAAGGCAGATTAAACGTAGGAGATTAAATACTAGATCCTGTAGTCTTCTAAACACCCTGTTTAAAAAAACGACAACAACGTGTAAAATTGACACGCTGTTTTATAACTCCCGCAATACATTACGCACATACTGTAACACAGTTACGAAAAAATTAAAAATTAAACTAGTACGGTACACGTTCGTGTGTTTGCCTAATCGATTGATTTAATTACTGGCAACTCGTATTTGTTCATAACCGAAGTATTAGAAGTTGTCACGGGATTAAGACAAGGGGATGAGCTATCTATCATGCTGTTCGATTTGGTCCTCGAACATGTCATAAGACAAGTAATGCCTCTGCAGAGTGGGATACGATTGATTTGTCTGCACAGGGTGATAGGCTACATGGATGATCTTGCTTTACTATGATCGGCAAAAGAAGAAGTATTGAAGGCAACAGACGTATTGGATAAAGAAGCAAAGAAAGTTAGCCTTAGTATTAATGTAGAGAATACACAATATGTGCATATGCGTCGTTACAGGTATACCAGGGAGTCGAAAAGTTTAAATTTCTGTGCTGCACTAAAAGGAATCAATCCACCCGGGTGAAAGAAATTTAAACTCGAGTTCAAACTTCTCTCCCTTGTAGCAGCGTTATACAAGGTATAAGTTTCCAGGCTTACCAGCAGGCGTACCAAAAATCGCAGATATAAAATGGTCATCCGTCCTTTTCTAATATATCTATTCTAATATCCGTATAAAGCTTGATTTCCTAATTAATTTTGTGACATTGATATTTTCCATTTGTTTAAAAAAATACTAAAAGCATTTCTAGGTATTTTTAAGTTAACATACCTCACGCCTGTATTCCCCGAAGGGGTCGGCAGAGGTGCAATTAGTGCACCCACATTTCGCCATATGTTTTTCCGTCCCATAATTTGATAGGGGGCAAGCCTACTCGCCATATCGGGCACAAATTCCAAACTCCGGGCTGATATCAAGTTGAAAAAAACCAATATAATTTTTTCCGACCCGGGAATCGAACCCGGGACCTCAACGTTGCAGCGGTACCTTATACGTAATACGTGAAACCACTGAGCCACCGAGGCCGTTTGGATAGAGAAGTTATCATTACATAATATATAATTTTATTTAATTAGCATTTTTAAAGTCATCGTATTTACAAAATTACTTTATGTACTGTAACTGTATAGTTTTTAATTTATTAATAATGTATTACTGCAGAACAATGGCGACTTGCTTATGTTATGTAATAAATTGTATCCTTGGCCTTATTTAAGCGAATGCGATTTTATTAAAAATGTTTTATTTATCCGAATGTTTTAAAAGATTTCAATACAAGCAAACTACCTTGTGATGTTTTCACTCGTACATAATATTTGGTTAAGTGGGACGCTGAATTAATTATATTCGGCGAGACCAAAATTTAGTTTATTAGTGAGATTATTTAAGGCATCAATAATTACAAATATGGCCATGCCCGAACTTAACGTGTCTCTTGTTTATGAAAGCTTAAACGGTAGAGAATTTAAGAGCGGGAAAAATTAAAAACTTTGTATCTGTAGGTGTTCGAAAACTAGGAAATGTATAAAATTTAGATGTGGTAACAATGACAGTAAATATAGTATAATTATGTCAACAGATTTGTTCAAAAATATTTCATTAATAACATTTTTGAACAAAACTGCCTTGGTGGCTCAGTACCGCTGTAACGCTGGGGTCCCGGGTTCGATTCCCAGGACAGGAAAATGATATGGGGTTTTTTCAATTTGATATCAGCTTGGAATTTGTGCCCGATATGACGATAGGCTCGCCCCCTATCACATTATGGGACGGAAAAACATATGGCGAAATATGGGTGCACTAGTTGCACCTCTGCCTACCCCTTCGGGGAATACAGGCGTGAGATATGTTAACATTTCTGTTTTCTATTGAAACCCATCAGACCTTAATCTATAGCATGGATTCCAAATATGTGGAGTCAATAATTTTAGTTGTATTAAAACATTCCGACTTTTATTGCCGCACGGCAACGCGCAATCATGGGAACTTGGCCTTAAAGCCTGGGTTCTTTAAATACAAAACAGCATAGTCAGAATGAAGGATATTTCTTTTTCTATCCGTACCTTTGGATACGTCAAACAAGAGCACTTCCCATCCTTTCCCTAGTAGAAAAGGGTGGGAGGAGAAAGAGAACAAGAATTATGCCTACTAATTGTGTTTTTAGGAAAATATGATATACTTCTTTTAAGTAAATTATTTAAACACAAAACAAATATGCATGGATGTACAATATTTACCATTAATTTATACAATGACTTTTTAATTTAGTAAATAACCGTACGTAAGAATGGCAATACAAATGCGGTGACGTTTTATTTCCCGCCAAGTATGTGTCAAAGTATAAGCGATTACCAACACTAATTGGAGTTAAATTGTACCACTTTTTAGTGCCAGTTAGTTTGAACAACTAATATTACGATAAGAAAAAAAATCATGGATCTCCCTGAAACAATTAAGAAGCTTTCAATTAAAGAGTAATGTTACTGTATTAAATGTGTCTTAGTTTTGTGTAAACAATTACGATTATGATTTCTAATCGTGTGTAAAGAAATATTTTATTTGCAAAAATTGCATAAACTATTTCCTTTATTACAGTGAGAATCCACAATCCAAACGTACAGAGTACATCGATTGGAAAGAATATTTTATGGCAATGGCATTTTTGGCGGCTAAACGCAGCAAAGATCCAAGCTATCAAGTGGGAGCTTGTATTGTAAACAAAGAAAATAAAATTGTTGGAATTGGGTAAAATCTATGATAATAACAAATAGTAATTTAAACTTAAATTTATATTAACAAATAAAACGTTGCCCAATAACATATATTTTTAGGCTAATTTATTTTCAAATACTAATTGTTAAATTAATGTTGCTTATTAACCTGTGACAATGTTACCATTAGAATTTTGAGTTAAATAATTAAAATAGTATCAAGCACAAAATTAATATAACAAGGTGAGACATTTTTCAAAATAGAAATTCCTAAAAAAGTACCTTGCAAGAAAAGTCTTTTTTATTAATTTAATTTTTATGTTCATTTATTTATTTCAGTTACAATGGTATGCCAATTGGATGTGATGATGATCAATTTCCTTGGGGACAAAATAAAGAATCACCATTGGATAGTAAAAAATTTTATGGTTAGTTTGTTTTACAAATTGTATAAATCTATACACCCAATTTTATTGTGTCATCTCAACATTTTCAATGACTTACTTTAATATTTATTAATTTCAAAATAATATGTTATGATTCACCCACGTTGCTATTAAACTTGGGGAACTATTAGTGCTTATTCATTACATTTCATTATTGTATCATTACATCATTTAAATTGATCCTCTATCATTGATCTGTCCCTGTTAATCTCAAAACATAAATTTATAAGCAACAATGTAGGTTAAGCTTACATCATTAAAAACATTGGAAAACATTATTTGTTCAAATAAAAGATTAACTTATATATTTTAAGCAAATATTTACTTGTATTGGAATGTTCCAACTGCCTAGGTGGCAAAATTGTATCAGTATGGTTGCTTTGCTAAGGTCTCAAGTTCAAATCCTGGATCAGGCAAAGTGATACTAGCTTCAATTCAATATCAATTGAGAATTTAATCATAGTGCCTGATATTGCAATGATTTAACCCACAATACATGATAGGATACACATGGCAAAAAGTGTGTACAATAGTTGCACTCTGCCTACCCCTTTAGAGACATAGATCTGTGTGTTATAATGAATAATTATGATATAACAAGTGGCTTGTTAAATAACAGCAAGTAAATAGACAAGAAATCAACACTGCTATTGCCATGTTTTTCTTTATTTGACAAATTCTTTTATTGTTACTTTTTGAACACCAAAGATTACCAATAGAAGCATGGTTTATATTTACTGTAACAAATGTTACATTAAGATATATTACTGATCACATTGACTTATCAACACTTCACACTCAATATTATGTTATCTTTATTATTATTATTAAATAGTTGAAGCTATTCAAAGCAAGTGTCATTTAAATATATTTACCAATAGCTTATAAGAAAATAAATAACTCCATAGGATGGTAAATATTACCTCTCCACTTGGTTTTTATACATATATATGAACTGCATTGCTGAGGTCTCAGGTTCGAATCTTGGAAAAGTGATATTAAATTTTTCAACTCTATATCAGCCCGAAATTTGGTTCACCCACTACAGCATCAGATACACATGGCAAAAAGTAGGTGCATGAAATGCACCTTTGTCTACCCCTTTTGGGAACACCAGGTTGAGGTATGCTTAACTATCACCTATAATTTCCAGTTTGCCATGCAGAAATGAATGCAATTTTAAACAAAAATTCTGCCGATGTTAAAGGCTGTACCATATATGTTGGCCTCTTCCCGTGCAATGAGTGTGCAAAGATTATCATACAGTCTGGCATCACGGAGGTTGTGTATCTATCAGATGAAAAAAATAAAAAACCAAAATACATCGCATCCAGAAGAATGTTGGACACTGCCGGAATTAAATGTTGGTATGTATATTTATACTTTAAAGATAAAAGAGGGCATTTCCCTATTTTATTAACCCACTCCTCTAGAAAATATCTCTAGCAAAGGTTGAAGAAATTTCCATTCCGAAAAATCACACAATTCCTCTGTTTCTAGTACTTCCTCAAGTGAAGCATTTACTTGAAAGCCATCTCTTCACGTAAACTTAATGTATGTATACAATTTGCAATGTACTAAAAGCAAATAAAAAAAACAATATATATTCCATTTTCTAGTATTTATTATTTAATAATTTAAAAAATCATTTATTTAACATTTTTTTTTTTCAGGCAATACAAACCAAAGAATGACAAAATTGTCATTAATTTTCCAAACGTAGACAGGGCTGAAGTAAATCCTTCAGAATGATATAAATCATTGATTTACTAATTAATATGAAAATTATACATAAGTGTATATTTTTTAAATATATTTTATTTTATTTTTTGATATTACTTGAATTGACATAATTTTGATGAAATATAATGAAATTATAGTTTTATTAAATAAAACAAAAATGTAATTAAATTTGTAAAATAAATTTATTACTTTATGTACAAGTTGACGAAGGTACAAAGTACTCCAATCATACAACCAAAGAGAAAACCAACGTGTCTGAGTCTGAAATCAGTTGTTGACAATAAACTAAACTAAAAAATGTTGACATGTTGACAATAAATATAAATAAAAAGAACACAATGTGTATCCTTATTGAAATGAAATGTGTTTATTTAATGCTAGTCTCACGTTTTTCACATTTACAGATAACGAAATTGTCTATTTTGAAGTCGGATGCAGTTTTACACAAATGTTATGTTTCAATAAAGACAATACACTGTTCACGCGGGGTGTAAAATAATTCGTCTAACTAAAGTGCACACGGTTACAATTCGGAGAGTTCAATTATATAGTTATTGTCCAAACTTTACAAATATCTACAGATGATCAAAAATCAACAAAACCATATTACTGAGGGCGTCTCGCACTCGGAGCCGACACCAGAAACTTTTCACACGGTTTTAATTTTAGACAGACTTTCATAGAGTTCTAATGATATTGTACAGTAAAAACTTAAAAATAAGTATTATTTACAAAGCGTAACCTCAATTATTTAGTCAAATATTGCATGAGGCTCATCTTTTTTATTAAACTGCCACACAATTTTATTTTTACATCTAACACCAGTCATTAAACATTACGCATCCTAAATACATTTTTGTTAAATTGCATTTCATTGAACACTTCAGAGGCCACACATTATAATAAATCTATAAAATAAATCGGAAACTAAAAAAAAGTTGGGTTTATTTAAAAATAATAAAAAACAAAAGGTAAACCTTGTGGTTTTTTAACTAGCTTTTTTAAAATGCTTTATCAAACACAATTGGAAAAGAAAGATAATTTTCATGTGTCCCAGTGATAGGTGACATGTAATTCAGACAGGACTAATAAGCACTGATTCGGGAATCCAGGATTTAAAACAGTTAAAATGAACAAATTACTGTTTCAAATGATTAACAACTATATAATTTACTGTTTCTAATTTTTTTTTTAAATTATAAAGTTAAATATAGATCTAAACTTTTAAATCTGTACTTAAGTGAAACATAAATAATTTTCTTATGTTTGAAAAACCAAACAAATTCAAAAATGTATCGTACTTTATATTTGTGACTCAATTCGATTCTGTTATAAATTTAAATTATTCAAACGCTTAATATTGTTTAATTTTATATGATCCAAAACTAGCATCGATTCGCCTCGCTCACTGGCCTTGTCAACTTTTTGGGCAATTTTACTTATAATAGATTTTTACAAACAGTAAAAAAAAAAACAAGAAATAAAAACTTATTTTCGATACGAGAATTTTGTATTAACTAGCGCAAGTTGAGAGGAAGTCGGTCGAGTATCACCTAATGAACTGTGAACTTGTGTGGGCGATTATGAATGGGCAGTAATATTCGGTTTTGTGGGCACTTAAATATTAATAGAGTATCACTGGCTCGCCGTCAGTCTGCGGCCGCACGTGTCGCGCGCCCCCCCACCCCCACCCCCACACGTACGGGCAAGGGATTATATCCAATAAATAGATACTAACACTTCAGTCATATATGAACGATTCAGTTACATACAAACATTTATAACAGAGAGATTTTTCATAAAATACAGTATCGGTTTTAATAATTTAAAATATTGCTTAGCCATTGCCGGCAACAAAACCGATTATCACTATATGGGATCCCCACAGGTTATTGAGACCATAATCACCCACGTCTATAGTCGCCGGCTCTCAGTTATTGGCGACCTCTTTGTGCTGGACCTCTTGGGGCGCGTCCTCGGCGAGGTGGTCGGGCTCCTGCGCCGGCCCGGGCGGCTTGAACGCGAGCGCGTACGGGAACTTCGCGTTACACGCCTTTATGTATTGCTCGATTTCCTTTTCACAAGACCCGAAGTCGCCTTCTTTGAGACTGTCTAACACTTCGACACAGCCCTGGAAATGAAAAACAAAATCATTTTGTTTATTATACATATTGTTGACTCATATTATCACATATTAGAACCCATACGTAGAGTAAATAACCAAGTTTTCCTCGCAACTTAATCTATAGGCAGGAATCATCTTTTTTTGCCAAACGTTTCGACCAAAGGTGTCATTCAGACTCCTCTTGAAGAGTCTTCAATAAGTGTTGGTTGTTCTTTACAATAGAAGGTACATGTACAAGCGGAGTGCTACCTCTATGGTAAGGTCGGGATAGGTGAGTGCGGTGGCGTGCTCGCGCGCCTGCGTCGTGCGCTCGGGCACGAGGCGGCAGAGCGCGCGCGCGCCCCACAGCGCCGCCGCCTGCGACCCGCGCGCCGCGCCCGCCATGAACTGCTCGGCCATCTGCAGCGCGCTGCGGCCCTGCACCATCTGTTACAACCACATTCAAAATAACTAAGAATATATTGTATCATTTAAAAAAGAAAAAAAAAACAAAGCCATAATTTCCTTGGATACATTTTTCCCTTGAGTTTGGAATGAAATCAAATAAATCAAATTTTGCCAGCCTTATGATTTAATCTTCTGTGATCATAGTACAAAGAACTATGAAGTATTTTCGTAAGTTAAGTTTTCGGCTTCTATTTTGAACAAAGGAAAAAGTAGATAGGGAAATGAAGAGATGGGAAGAGATTTTGAAAGGGTCCTCCGGCACCTCACTCAGGCTATCGTGTCTGAGTGAGGTCGTGGCATGTGTTTGCGCGTAGCGGAGACAGTGCGGGGCCGTCACCTGTTGCGTCTCGGCGTCCACGACGCGGGCGACGTGTTGGTGGAGTGCGGGCCGCGCGCCGTCCAGCCACACCTGGAAGCGCAGCAGGCAGTCGTGCAGGTGCTGGTGTCCGCTGTCCAGCCGCCACGCGCGCTTCACGCTCTGCAGCATCAGCAACGGCTTCTCTGCAATTATATTTAAATTATTATTATTTATGTTCTTTGAACAATGTTATGAACATTTTGTAAAAATGAATTCAAGATTTTCTATTACTACTATCGATTAATTCAAATGCAATTTAAAAAGTGGTTAATAATAAAGTCAAGTCTTACTTAAAAAATATATCACAGTGCCTTAAGTTATGTGTCGGGGACACACTGCCACATCACAATTATGCAGAGGATGATAAAATTCATTTTAAGGTGTTGTGAGTTAACCGTTACATGTAAACTGCGTGCGCTAAGAATACAGTTTTGGTTACCTTTCCTAAAGTATATTTCGAAGGCCATTAAATGTGTTTCTATTCTATCCGCGGCGAGCGTCCGCAGCGGCAACAGGAACTTTATTGCTTGTTCTAACGGGTCCTCCGCCTGGAACACATAATTAAATTATTTATTTAGTTATCCTTAGAAAAACTATGCTTTTGCTTCAATCAAATTATATGAAACAAGTATATTATCAACTTTCAATTTAACCATTTCAATTTAGCTCAAACTTGTTAGGGCATTGTTAACTACAATATTCGAATAGTGGATTTCAACATTATCAGTACGTACCCTGGCCAGCTTGTCGGGTATGAGCTCGTCGAGCTGCGGCGCCTCGGGGTCACCTTGCTCCTGCTGCTGGCGCGCCTTGTGGTGCTGCTCCCGCTTCACCTAGAACGTCACGTTAGCATTGTTATATCGTCGCATCAATAATATAATTTGACTTATTTTGAGAACAGTTCAAGTATCCAACGTTTGTTTGGACATCGGATATTTAAATATTGTACTCGCATGGCACGTGGTACTTTTGACATAATCCATCGTTTCTTAGGTTCCGTCCCAACAATAATATATTTATTAATTCGTATGTTACACCCAATCACATTCAAATCTTTTCACAATTTCCTATTTCTATATAACAAGGCCGTAACCATTGTAAACTTATTTATAAAACATGTTTAAAGAAATAATAATAAAAAAACTAAAGTAATAGCTTCATTAATTTTCATAGCGGTGTAATAGCTTGTCTTAACCAATATTTACTAAGACTAACGGAAAATACAAACTCAAATAAAGCCGTCCAATATGTTAGACGTGTTACGTACCTGAACCTGCGCCGCCAGCGCACTCTCCTGCTCCGCTTTACGTTTCGCTTTCCTCTGTTTGTTTCTAAGTTTCTTCAGTTCGGACGGCGCTAGGTTTTCTGAAAAAGAGTAAATTATCTTATTAATAAAACAATTAAATATAAAAATTTAATTAAAATCTGTTCCAAAGTATAGTTGATTGTCATATTCGATCTTTAACTAGCGTTCATGTAACGTTATACTAAAATTAGAAGGCGGCGAAACGGCGAAGCGTTGAATATCGTCGCAAAACAAACGCGAATTCTTAGTCAGTCGTATGAAAATAACTGACCAAACTTAGCCCGGGTTGCGACCGTTCTCTCCCTTAAAAGGAGCACATTTCGATAAATGCTTTGCTTACTATTGTTGCGCGTTGATTCTAAAAATAGTTAGGATAAATATATATGTGTATATGGACCCGAACATAATAATTTTAATGTATTGTATAACGCTAAGTTTGTTTATACGGCATATAGATTTTAATTTCAAATATTTTTACAAATCAATTATATTACTTCATAAGATACTTGGAAAAACAGGATAAACAGTATTGTATCAAAAGCCAAACTGGAACAACAAACGTTTTTATATTTAAGTCACATTCATTTAAAATATTGTTTCTCCACATTATTTGTTATATAGGGCAAATGCTATTCAAGTGGTCCCAAGAATATATATCCATCCATTAAGGTGAATTTATTTCTTAATGTCCATTGTCCTTGCTCAAGTTTTATTAAATAAAGGTACAAATCTACGTATAAATCAAAGAGACAAAGGAAGCCAAAGCAGACTGATAAAACTTGGGCGCTATACAAATACTTGGCACTATAAATATCATTAGTTACTTACTTCGTTGGCTAACAATTGGGATTTTGACGAGACATTTAATAATTTATCACGCATTTATAAATGACTGTTGTAAATACAACTGATATTTTTTATTAAGATTTAGTAACAGTGGTAGAGCCAGCAACAACATCAGTTGCACGAATGTGCCGGCTCGACCGGTGACATACCACGACCTCACAGAAGACAGGCGTGAAGCAGTATACTGCGTGCAGTCTGATGAGTGAGGTGCCGGAGGCTCAACTCTGATAATTTTCCCCTTGGTATAGACGTTTCAATATGAACAAAGATATAATATTTAATAAAATATCAACCGTTGCATTAGTTTATCAATAGGTTATAAATTCTATAATAATTACTCATATCTGGGCCAGCTTCTCTGGCGTCGGGTGCATTGAACGCGATCTGAACTATCGGCGCCGCCCTATCGCTCGGGCCTACGTTTAAATACCTAACGCAAATTTATAATCTTGTTATGTAAAAATTTAAATTGAAATTCTTTACTTGTTCTTTAACTACATGACACCTTGCAGCGATTTTTAAACAAATGCCTTTTGAGACAAATGAGAGGAAAGTCAGTATATTGTCACTCAGACTTTCGGATATCATTTTAAAATAGACAACTACAAAACAATGCAGTCTCTGTAAATAACTGTAATTTAAGGTATTGTTACAAAGTCCAGTAAACACGCACTGGGTTTTTACCTGGGTGAAAGTAAATGGTGAAACTTAAATAGAAAATAATGTGCGAATTCTATTGAAGTTTCGAGACTCGAACGTAGCGACAGATTTGCGACGGTCAGTAAATCTATCCGCCGCCTCGCATAGCTTTTGTCTCGCTAGTTGGACGTGCATGGGAAATTTAACACGCTTGAGGATCGGTGACTAATGTTGACACTGTCACGATATGTATGAAAGAAAGTCCATTATTGTAATTGGATTGGATTAAAAGTACCTCTTATATTATTTTACAATTTACAGCATTGCATATAGCACAAAGATTTTTCAAACTCTTGCATCATCAAAGTATGTGCATTTAAAAAAAATAACCACAAAAATTATTTTTAGGCCACCGAGAAAGAATGCACATACATCCCTATTTAATTTTAAGGGGTGATTATGTCAGAAATCTGGCAAACCTGTCATTGGCAAAATATTTAATAACTCTATTTTATGATTAGACTTGGAACCATAACCTAGCAAAGTACCTACAGATAAAAGTTCAATATCATTTCGTACAATCTTAAAATAAATGTTTCTTTTCACCCTAATGGATAATCCAAACAGCATATTAATCATAGTTGGTTACGGTTAATATTAGTGTGTACTCTTTTTCAGCATGTTGCCAATATCCTCGACATACTTTCTCTCAGGGGTCCCCTACCCGGCACTAAGTTTTGCAACTACCGACTTGTTTATAGCAAATAGTAATTTCACAGTGACAATAATCTTATTATAAAACTTATAGAGCTATATCTGAACGTTGTACCAATTTTAAAACTAAAATAAGAATCAAGCATGAAATGGGTTTACATAAAAATTCCGCACTAGAAGTAATTTCCAATTTAATCAAATTTAACTGAGGTTGCTTTGCAAAGAATTCCTGAAAATAAATTGATTAAACATTTCTTCTACGTTGCTTGTTTTTTTTTTAATTATTATAAATATTTCGTCCCAGTCAACATAGCGACAGAAACATGGGATGTCCTCTTTGCTGCGACAAAATGAAACAACAATTTATTGCGTTCATTAATTACATTTGCCAATTAATGCCAACAATCGGACATACTGACGGGATATTATGAAACCCGGAATCATAACGTCTATTTCTCAGCGTTCACAATTCAACCTGTTCCATATCCGGTACTTCGTATTTATTATCTGTCTACTTGTCCGCCGACAGATTCAGACCGCCTTTCCAATGCAGTTGGGCTTGGCTAACGGCATTTATAAATAAGTATATCGTTTATCTATATACATAGCATCAAACCCCGCGATACCGTGAGAAGCTAAATATCTCAATAATAAATATATAGTCTACTTCGACTTCGCGAGAATGCTTTTATATTATTAAATCGTTGTAAGCTATGGTTTATTGTTAGTTTTTACAAATCAAAGTCAAAAAATCAATAAACTTTCATAGAATCAAAATATTTTTTAAACTAAAACCTGATTAAGATTCATCGCATATGTACGTGGTCGGTATATATTTTCTCATAAGATGTTCGTTATCACTAATGAGGCATTGCACAAAGGATCACGTATGGAACGTAGATCTAATAAAAAAAAGAAATGAAGTAATTACAAAAACAAAACCTTGAACGGAACGCGACGGATCGAGTCCGTTGAGTAAAGACAATGTCGCGCATGTAACCAAGTTTTAAACTGAAAATGTATTTGTAGTCATGTAAAGTTATTTATAGCAATTTTTTGTAGCGATCATTTTTTTGCTAAATACCCAGATTGAATTTAACAGCTTTAACGTTTTAAGCTGCATTGAGAGAAGCGTTAAGTTGCTCTGTTTCTCTGTAACCAGTGCCTAGAAATATTGATATGCAAACATTTGGGCCATAAAATTAATATCAGATAGATATAAATGCTTATTAAAAAAAATTATGGGAAGCATCTTCCCTAGCAACATTCAGTGTATAATAACATCTGTTAACGGAGACGGAGGCGCGTTTACGTAAGAGCATTGTGCCCGAATGCGTCTAGGACACGTCGCACACACAAATTGCTGCTCTAATTCACTCGGGTTTCGCAAAACTAATGAAACTGCGACCGTGATGCACGCCACTCTATGCCCCGACAGGGGTCGCTGAGGTCGGCCGTGTTCGTAATTAAAATGTCCAAAATTGGACATGTAAATTTGGCAACACTGATATCTTTTCACGAATTATTTGCTACACGTCATGTTTTCGCTGTTTGCGTACTCCACATCATTATATTGTTCCCTTGTGATTGTGTTGAGCAGATGCTCTATATACAAATGCAATTTTCAAAGTCAAAACATTCTTCATAAAATTTGTTCTAAACTATGTACTCGAAGTTGCGCAAACAGTGCCGCCTATAGCAATTCTACATTTATGAGAGGCGGTTAATCTGTCCAACAATAAGCCGGAGCCCTTAGCGGGTGTCGCAACCCGGACCGGACCTGCTCTGAAACCGGACAACTGGATCGAGTTTCTAGTGCACTTCGTCGGGTTTCTATTCAGATACAGGTAGTTACAACTTGCGGCTCGTATAATTATAAGTAATTAATTATTGAATTTTATACAGTATGCCCAATGTTTATTTGATCTGCTCACTGCTATATAAATGTCTTGCGTTTTCATTACATTACAAGGTAAGAATAAGAAGCGCCCAATTTTTACATTTTAATGACAAACTCAAGCACTAACATTTAATAACACTCCATTAAATGTTAAAATATAATGTAAAATTAAAATGTCAAGGGTAAATGTTATAAAAATCTGTATTCGTTATTTTTATGGTTTACGTTTAGCAAACTTCTACATTCCACTCGGTTGTAATAGAAAATCGCACGATATTAATAGGGTGGCGATAATAAAGAAATGTTGAGCAGCCCTGATTAGAACTCTGTTTGGAAACACCTCGCCCACCTGTCACAATATATACCTTTACGCTTGTTTAAACAGGTATTCCGAGCTTATGAAAATATTTTCAAAGCGTACTTTCGTGTGGAAACAATAATCAGATACGTCGTTATCATATATCGTTAACATGCTCAATCAACCTAACTTAACTAAAATATTTTTTTATAAACTAGTATGAGTTACATATAATTTCGATAAAATATTTTAAATGCACTTTGACATGTTAACTAATCTGGCATATGCCAGAAAAATGCGTGAACCCAATGGATGATTGCGGCGGGGATCATTGTGGCGATCAATGGGGGCAGTATACGTCTAACTCTATTCAATATCTATTTATCATCTATGACCTGGATAAAATACTTAATAAAGCTAGTACTTCCTTGCCCGGAGTTTGGAATTTGTGCCCGATATGGCGATAGGCTCGCCCCCTATCACATTATGGGACGGAAAAACATATGGCGAAATGTGGGTGCCACTAGTTGCACCTCTGCCTACCCCTTCGGGGAATACAGGCGTGAGATATGTTGTTGTTACTTCCTTGTCGTGAACATCTGTATCTAAAATATCAACGGAACTAAAATCATTATAAACCGGACTTAACAAGCTAATCGTGCCGCCCCAGATAAAACTTGCACAACAAGACCACGTTCGGAAGTGGCACGAGTCTCATTATCTCAAACAAATAACATTGACAACTCTATAACGAAGCATCATGCCACAATTGGCACGTGCAGAGATACCGATTACTTAATAACATTTAACAACATCCTTCCTCCTGTCACGTTCCCACTATAAATACGATCTTCGACGCCTTCCTATCTACCACTATTCAATGATCCATCTTTTCTTAAGTCTAAGTCTCTGCCAATAAAATAGAGAGTAATATTTATTTTATATGATAATCAACCAATTGAATAAAACCCTCTTATTCCCTTAACCTTGTAAATTACTAACGTAATAAAATTTTCACTAAAGAAAATTACGTACAAAATTTTAAATCAAGAATTATTCTAATCTAATTTTTACATATTTTTTTTAATTTTTACATATCAGGGAAAATATATATATATATAAAAAAAACATCAAAACAATATCGCGATCTTGTACACTACAAAGCATAAAATTACAACATAATCGAATATAAATAAAACATACAATGTTGCACTAGACGCAACAATGGAATTCAACACGCCACACTCCACCAGACCATCATAATAAATATTGTCATATTATTGTACAAGGAACAGACACGTAAATTGATATAATTACAACAAATTAGACTTAACTAATTACTATTTATTCCATACTTGCATATTTAATTATGACACACATGCAAAAACAAGCAAGCAACAAGACGGGCGAGAAGTATTAAGAATTTCATCTGATGCGTGAGAAGATTCCAGGGAAAAGGATTTGATAGGAGAAAGAATAGATAGAAAGATGAATGATACTCCTTTTCCCTTCTATGCACTTTATCTTTTTTGATGCAGATGCCATTGGTAAGAACTTAATATCAGGTGATTTGTTTTATGAAACGCTAGCTTATTTTGTACCTTCAATAAAAAATACAAGAATTGATAACAATCCTGTCGTGATAGACGCCTTAAGGTTAATTTTAAAACCACTGATATTTGCAATTTTTAGAATTATTCCTATTTTTAGGAAAATTTAAAAACCAAAAGTGTTACTACCCAGAGTTGGATTATGAATCTGAATTGTAAAGTTACTGGACAGTACAATACTTTGTGCAATTTGCAAGAATTGCCTAATTTTAAATAAAATGAACGTATTCATTGAAATAGTCGAATCATTTATTGACATTAATCATTACGTTATACTAGGAATATTAATTTTTTTTAACGAATTTTCATTAATAAACTTTATCTCAAATTGTGTTTGTCATGCGGATTCTTAGATAAATAGATCAATTGCGCGATAATGATGATATAATACAATGACAAAAATATTTTGAAGACGATTAATGTTTTAATAGATACATAAAGATTCCCGTCATTCGTTTTCTTAATATAAAAGTATTTCAAATCTCTCAACGGAGTCGTAAATAACAGAAATTTGAGTGCAGAGAATTCTTGTTCGTGTTTACAAAATAACGCAAGTTAAATAAACCGTTAGGGAATGTGAGAAGAAGCCAACATTTAATTGGCTAAATAATAATGGTTATGACTAAGTGACATGTAGCACAAAAAGAGTTTGTGCATCATTGATACTTACCACAATTTTAGTCACATACAACTCTTGTAATTGCTTTTATTACTATCACTACTTAGAAAACTGTCTATTTCCAAACCGGTAATACCTAACGAAGTTGTAAAAAAGATTGACCAATAAATAACGAATAATTCTCCAATTCCACGGGCGGTTTAATTTTTTTTATATTCCGATAGACAATTCCTTCGAAAGATCGCATCGATCGCATCGCAGCGGGAAATAAATCGACTTGATGTCCATTTTACATTTCTTTTTAGACTAAATCATGAAAATTTATTCGGATAGCATTATAACAAACTAGATTACATATTAGGATTATATAATCAAACACCTGCGTAGAACAAAACGTGTTAGAGAAATTGAACGTACAATGATCGACGCAACAATGTTGTTTTGGACAATGGTTCTCGCCAAAGTTTACACAAGCTTTACGTGATCAAAATTCTCAGGATCATATCAAAACGAATATGTAATAAAAAATACACACAAACACATTTCTCTATGAAAGTCCTCGGTCTTTTAATTAACTTACTATGAATACTTACATTATTAATTATTTTATATTATTTAATAATATTGAAAATTTTCTCTACAAGATCATACTATCAAGTTCATTAGGGCTTAGCCGCAACGGGAGGTGGGCCGCTTGTCTGTACCGGGTATAAATTTTGGCGAAATAATTTGTGTCCAATTTGTGTTACTTCATCTGGTGGTACTGAATAATTTCCTGTCACTGTCCACCTTTTCATTTTTTTCCTGTCAGTAATGAGAAGACGATAGCCCTTCACCGCGCCACATTGGTGACTGTTTTAGAATATTACAGCATAAATTAGTAGTCACATTATGTGCTATTTTTTATTTTATTTTATCGGTAATTTATTTATATTTTTTGAATGTTGAGTTCAACATTAAAAAACATAAATTGACGAGTTAATGTAAATAACACCATGTAGTACCTATGTAATAAGATGTACTTCTCCGTATCGGGTACGGTTAATTTCCTCTATTATTTTAATTATACTGATTATTTTAAATGACTACAGAACTTGGGCATCACTCAATCTTCAGTATGACTGCGAGCAGGCGCCGTCGTCTGCGACTCATAGTATTGCCAGACTGACCTGCGGAATATTTGCACCATCGAGTCATAAAGTTGCGGTAAACGTACAATTAATCCCTTTTTATATACTAATAGACTACAGTAACACAAATAACAATATTAGTCATTTTAAATGGAAGAGTACAAATACATAATTAGTAACAGTCAAGGCAAAAGCAACTTGTGATGAATTGATCGGGATACGTCTGACGGTCAGAGTGAGTTGTCTAGTTACTGGTTAGGACGAATAAGATCCCTGTGACGTCACGTCACCATGCATATCATTTTTCTTTATACTATTATCCATAGTATATGCACATTATATATTTTAATAAAAATTCTTTTGATTCATTAAAATCATTCAGTTCATTGATTGGTATCATAAAAATAGTCAATTATCATATTTGTGTACAGTCCGTACCTAACTACGCATACCGCGCAAATTTGCCGCACTTTAGATTGTACCGGAGCGTGTGTTCTCAGGACCTTGGGTTGCACACGCCGTACCGAGCCTCATGCGGCGTGACATTGTTGTTCGTCACACGAATTATAAGAAAATAATAGATTGAATGTTAACCGGTGTTCAAATTGAAACAGCTGTTCGATATACAAGGATTAATGTTTCTCCACTTTTCATCACACCTTTTTCTATTGATTTTTTTTAATGATTTTTTATCGATTTAGTCGAAAATTTCCTCACATACAAGTGTACGTATGTAGATGAACATCTAGACAGCTGTATATTATTACAACGACTTCACAATCACTTTCTCCAATAAGATTCCGTCTGAGTCTTTACCACTATATTACAAGGAAATTTGTTATAATTTAAAGAATGTGCAATCAAAATTATAATGGAAGATCCTTTATTCAATTTTATAATTTCTCCCGCATTCATATAAACACATTAATGTACTCAATAATTAAAAAACCATAAGACTTTTCGTGTATAGAAAAACTTGTCTTATATTTTGAGCCATAGTTTTCAAACATTTTCACAATCCGTTTCCAATCGCATCAAATTTAAATCAAATCAAAACTCCGTTCCCATTTAGCGTCTGATTAATCTGTCACAGACTAATATTGTGCAATAATATTTGGACAACTTGAACGTAGTTTAGCAAACACGGAGCTGGTTCACTTAGTATCATGTGACACGCCTCGATGTCGGAGAGTTTAACGTTTGATTTCCACAAACAACCAATATTTATGCAATAATATGCAGCATGCGAAACTAAATTATTCATCTTGCTCCAATATCCCCTGATTATCTTCCCTTTAATATTAAACAAGGGTGTTTACAATAAAAAGATATTTTTATTTAAGACAAGCCTCATATTTCTCCAGCTTTCAGTAGTTGTTACGTCATCAAAAACTATGATCCATACTTAGTTTCTCGTTTAAAATTATTTTACGGCAAGAAATAGAAAAAAATAACATTAGACATAATATTCACATTCGACTTCTTAAATTAAAAAAAGCATGACAATAGTAAGATAAAATAAAACTCTAAAGCCCATTTGAATAAAAAAAAAGAAAGAATAAATTAAAAACAATTTAAACTATCATAAAAGAATGAAATGAGTATCCATCTAACAGATATTAACAAATCAATTAAGATTTGTTCTACACACACATCCTAAATTCAGTACTTCATTTCCAAATTTGCAAAAAAAAAAGCGCTTCCTTGCAAACAAACTGTAACTGCGTTTACATAATTCTTATTCAAAAGTATAAACAAACCAACACACAAGACAATGAACTTCTACACTTTGTATACAGTATCATTAGACAGTCGCCAAGTCTAAAAATACCGAGTCAGTATAATCAGCCGTCTCTTAAAAGATATCGTACGATAGAAGCTAACATAAAAGTGTTTCCGAGAAAAGGTACACTACAATTTACTGTCTCTGTATACATGTTGGAGCAAGGCCAACAGGAAAACGCGGGCTAGGCTAACACTCGCAGGCGTAATGATCACTTGGATAAAATGTAAAAGGGCAAAGATGCAATCAATATCGAGATCGGTGATAGTTAACATTCCTTTAACACTACGTGGCTATTTAATGATTTACTCTGTGAGTTTATTTATAATTTACCTATGATTGAGTTAAATTAATATCAATAAAAAGAACAGCCTTTTTATTAATAATTCGTACACTTATTGCCAGGGAAAAAGAATGTCCTTAAGATCCTAAAGATTAATAGGACACTAACGAAGGAGAATCAGGGAATCCTTAACCGACGAATATGGCTTTAAGTCTTGTATATATTCATTTAATTGTGTTAAGTTACATGTGTGAGTAAATCCCAGAGTATATCAGTAAAGTAATATCAATTTATTTATTTTTTTCACAATAAAACGAAAGATATACCTGTACATCTTGGATCCTCGCAGAAGGTATAATAAGTACTTATGTGGGCTGAGGATCGCGCGGAAGTCCTGTATGAAAATAAAATATATAACTTGAACTTTCTTGTTACCAATAAAAATGTAATGTGGCATGTAATGCTTTTTAAGTATCCTGAACACGTAAAAGTGTCGATTAAATACACATGAAATGTTTTTGTTTTGCTTTTAAATTGTCTTTTTTATTTTAATTCGATGAGATTTGTATTTAAAAGTAAGTATTATACGTATAGTAACGAAACGTCAATATTTGTCAGTGATTTAACTAATTTACAAAGTACCGACTTTCACAATCTCCCGGTGACATATCGATCGCATTAGTGACCGGTGAATTCCCGTAATCGAACAGCAAGTAAGCATAGATATTTCACACCTACGTACGGATGTAGAAGAGGAGAGGCGTGATAACATCGCGCCTACCCTATCCCAATTGCTTTAGGATACAGTTGTAAGCTCATATTATTATTTCATTACAAGTTTGTAGGTCAAGCATACAGCATAAACCATTATTTTATTATGCTACCGTATATCTACGGACACCGCAAATGTTTTATTTGACGTAACGTAGCCGGTCGTCCTTCGAACGCTCACGAAACCGGTGTAAGGCTGCCGACATTTGACGAATGTCTGGCGTTTCTAATATTAGGGCACAGTGGTTTGTCATACACATATTAAATGCCGTGTACATATTATGAGTTCTTTTTAACATTTGTTTAGTTATAAATAAAAGGAAACCGAAATCTTTAAGCTTTTTTATTCAACGAGATAAAAAAATTGGCCGAAAAAATGTATTTTTATTTTATAAATACCTCAGGCCTGTATTCCCTGAAGGGGTAGGCAGAGGTGCAACAAGTGCATCTTATTTTATATCTAAAGTATGACAACTAAATATGAAATATTCGTTATTAGAATTAAGATAAAGAATTGGAAAATGTCCATCGAAACTAAAACCGAAACCGTGTTTGCAAATTAAACGATTACTCCTCATTTATTATTATTCGTATAAGAGAATCCCTCCAACCAGTTTTGTTACTACATAGCCCATCTTATCACCTACAATTGATAGAAATCGTTCCAGATCTAAATATGAAAAGGAAATACTTAAGAAATGGTTTTCTATATAATGACAGAGAACTTTTACTGGCTCAGTATTTACTGATATCGGTTGGCGGGCGTTATATTACTAGTATCAAACACCGGACGTTGATAGATATCGATTGCTAGATAGTTCGCTCGAGTGTTCTGTTGCAATACCTGTTCGAGAGTTCTATACAAACTGTGTCAATGTTTGCTTTTCAAGTTACGCTTTTATCCTTTTGTGTTATACGCATATCTGTTTTAAATTCTGTAGAAACAAAACCTATTAATGTACTTAATAACAACTAGGTATATTTACAGAAAATATTTGTAACTACATAATGTATGTTTACTTAATGGTGAATAGATTCATAAGTATTAAGAATATTTAAAAAATACTACAGAGCTAGACTAAGGTAGAAACAACGAAACTGAAATAAATAAACAAAAATCAGTCAGACATCCTCAGTGACCTCTAAGAGAATCAAATAGTTAACAGAGTTGTAAATATAACGCCACATTGTCATAACTGTTACAATACTATTTAATAAATGGAACATTCCCTCTTTAATACAATACAATCATATCAAAGACACAAAAACAAACTACACATCCATACCCTTAGGGATACACAAGTCTACGTTAGTTCGGTGCGCATTTATCGATGCTATCATAAAAAGAAAAACAAATTTGCAGTCAAAAGCCGCGTCGGCTACATGACCGGCGCCATGTCAACATTACTGAGAAAAACCCACACAATTCCTGTGTGACGAGGCGGACAAAAATGGAATGATCGAGCGCACGGTACGCCTACGATGACGTACATGAGTGCGTAGGAGCATCGCGCGTGCTACGCATCCGCACGACCTCATCGATCGAATCAATAATTGTATACGCTAATGACGAAGTGTGGTACAATGACCTCTTGTCTAATTTTTTACAATTACAATTCAAAATATCACGCAAACTATATGAAAGATATATTTTTACTCCTTAATTACCGCTTTGTTCAATCATAAAAGTCAAATATCGAATTATAAAACCTCTTTGTTGTTAAATAAACAAACAAAACAGGGTGGCGCAACTCCTCAATAAAAAACAACTTGTCATTTTTCAATTGTCCTTGAATTGAGAAGAGATTTTGACAG